>MJUU01023981.1:53908-72709 GCA_002080025.1 Modiolus philippinarum
TTTTTCTTTTCTTATACATGAAAAGGAATCCTGTCGTTGACTTTTTTATTCCATTAAGAAATCGCCAAGAGAATAATTTGAATGTTTATGATATCAGATTTAATCAGAAGTCAATACCGGAAACACTCAACTATTTGTAAATTATTAAATGACAAAATAGGATTCGGTTCTAACTTCAAACATGTGCGAGCATTATTTTTTTAATTTGTAATCTGCATTAACATGTAAAAAATAAATAAAGTGGTGACTGTAGGAAACGAACGTGATCCCTAGTCACCACTCTGACTTATAAAACAGTTGCTGTAGACTCTGCGTTAGATTTTTTCCTTCGAAACATCTGCACTGAAAAGGCATCAGTTGTCGAAATGGCCACATGCAGAAAGTAAATCTAGAGTAATTTCGGTATTTTGTATTTATCACCACTGGGTCGATATATCTGTTGGTGGGCTGTTAGCCCTCGATGGTAGTGCTGTACTTCGGTGTTGGCCGGAAAACGATTTCACTTGGAAACAAGTTACAATAACTAAAGAAATTTTCTTTAAAAATAAATAGCTTCTCCCTCATGCTTTTGTCCTTAGTCGATTTTGCTCATTTTTTTGTGTATCAGCTATTATATGTGTATCTTTCGATTTCTGGATTTCCAACGTTTTCATTATGTCTGCACTGAAGAGACATAATTTATAAAATGGCCATATGCAGAAAAAAAATACAGCAACTTCGGTATTTTGTTATTTATTAAACCTTTTTTTTTTATAATTACTATATTCATAGAAAGACCTCAAATTTAAACATTTGGGGGGAAAAATAAAAGATGATGAATGGGTCAAATTCAAAAGTGAAATTTGGCTGTTTGACTTTATGGTTATTCAACAAAATTTAATTCAAAATTTTCTGAAATTAAATCGTCCAAAATATTTGTTTTGAACTAAGTATGGAGAAAAGGTATACACGCATTTTGCAGGCCTGATGGTAGCTTTAAGATGAATAACTGCAATAAAAGCATTGTTCCATTTTCTTAACCTTACTGTGTATTAGTAATTTAAGTTTTGTCCCGTGTTGATTTATCATATTCTTTCATTTGTTCAATTACGAGAAAGTTTGTCTCTCTCTGTGAAAAATGTTCCCCGTGCTTGGGATTTCTTTTTTTTAATTAAAACCCCGCTTAAGCAAGCGGTTTATAGTGATCACGATGTTCTTCCGTCCGTCGGTCCGTTCACCTATCCGTTCGTTCGATCGCCCGTCCGCCATAGGGGTACACACTTTGTAGCGACAGCTCCTCCTAGACTACATGGTGAAATTCACTGAAATTTTCACAGAATGTTAAGTGCATATTGCCATTGTTAATCATTTATTTAAAAAATGATAAGATTTGTTTTTTTTTATTTCCTGAATATTTCATTTCTGGAATCAAATGGGGGAGCGGGTATATATCTGTGAGCTTTGCTCAGTTTTCTAGTTCCGTCAGCTATGATGTACTTGTTTGAGTGAGAAATTCTCACAGTATTGCCTTTTCGAAATTTATCGTTTTACTTTCTTATTTTCTAAACATTATCCTATTATTCTGACCCTCTGTGTATATTATTATTTCCATATCTTTGCAATTTATTTGCCAAGTTGTTCGGCTACCTTGACAATGTATTTGTAGAGATTTTGTCCTATGTACATTTTATCAGATATATATTTATTTGCTTTGATTGAATTTGGAAAGTATTTCTGCTAGATAGAAATCAAAGCAATAATTGGTCTTTGAGCGGTCGACATCACCATCATGTGAACCGCTTTGGGATATCTGTTCCAAGATGACAACAGATCTTTGCCTTTAAAGCTTAGTTGTTGTTTCCTAAACCGGATTTGACATGTTCAACACGGCGGGTGTCTTATAAGAAGTAAGAGATGCTTACTCTTCCGGTGCAGCTGGTCTCACCTATGTTTTTTTATTTGGTCCGTGTTGTTCATCAGTGTGTGTGTGTGTGTGTGTGTGTGTGTGTGTGTGTCATCATTTTTCTTTTCTGTGCCTTACTCATGTTGTGTCTCTGTTTCTTTGTTGTTTCCGATGTTGCCATTGACCTTGGATTATTCGTTTTGGATTGACGGTTCGGTTCTCAATCACCTTAAACTAGATCTAATTGGTTAGTTTGAAAGAACAGTTTCAGCAAATTTACCAAATTCAAGAACTATTTTGCAATCCAATTTTAGCAAATGTTTGCTCGAACTTTAACAAAATAAACCTTTCAAATGTTTGCTTTGTTAAATTCCTTTGCGAATTAACAAAATTTACCAAAATTGAAATCGGTTAATTTCAAAATTCAACAAAGTGCAATATATTTATTTTAATTATTTATTTGATTTAGTTTTTTTTGCGCACGGAATCATATTCGAAAATAAGAATTAAAATTGAATAGATAAATGAAAAAAATAATAACTGTTCTTTTAGAATTCCCGGAATTTATCAAGAGGGATATGAAAGTTGGAAGTGTTCAGTATTGTACGCGACACTAAAAAAATTATAAAATTTCAAATATTTCTATTTCCAAATAATTCAAGGAAGCTGGATCCGCAATCGAAATTCTGGAAACGTCTACAGACTATATGCAATAATGAAATTGAATTCCTGAATTTAAAACTGTTGAAGGCATCCTCCTCAACTTTTGTCTTTGCACCTAACATAAAATAAAAAAAACCTAGGTAGGTCACGAAGGGCATAAAAGTAAGGCAAGATCAGTTTAAGACCCCCCTTTGCATGAGAAAGATATTCTTACCTTTACCAAATGTCTTAACTTTATTGTTGTTACTTTTCGATTTTTGGACCTGCCCAGTACTTAAGTTTCTCAAACAGGCCGATGATATCCTTTGGGACTAACAATCTAAAACCAGGACCGTTCTAGTGGTAATATAATAACAAAATAAACAAAACAAAATTGCATTGAATTTTTATTCTGATGACAGCCATTTCGACAACTTTTGTCCCCTTAGAACAGATATGGTCAAAACATTTGGAAAGGAAGATTATCTGAAAAAAAAACTCTGAACACAAAACAAAGCTGAATGGCGTAAAAGAAACATCAAAATCAACTAGTAAAGAGTTTTACCATCATGACTGTATTCCTTTCATGAAATCTCAATTTTATTGGAATATAATTTGCTAGATTCCCTTCTCTTGCAAAAATTTGACTGATTTTTTTTTTATGAATTGAGGTATAAGTTATCTTAAAGCAGGTAATGCAGGGTATGTATTTTTTTTAAAAATGAAGCTTATAGACATATTCTAGGTCTTTTATTTAATACCGAGCAAAATAATTCGGAAAGAAGAAATAGTTATCTCACAAACATCACATACAATGTAAAAATGAACGCAATCATGGCTTGAAACATATGAAACATATACGTAAATGATTTGGTATTATACAAAAGTTTAGTCAGGCCACATTTCGACTGCTCGGTCAGTTATCAATAAAAAAAAGAAGCAATTAAGATCGAAAATGTACAGAGGAGAGCAACTAGATTACTCAAAAATATTCAGCATTTAAGCTACTATGACTACTTGATCTATTTAGGACTACCAACACTGCAATACCGAAGAATCAGGGCAGACTTCGTAGAAACATATAAAGTTATCAATAAAATAGATAAATTTGAATCACCTGAAACCATTTTTCCCATGAGAGAAACACATACTAGGGGCAACAAATACAAAATTTATAAACAACACAGTAGAACTAACTTAAGGAAATACAGCTTTACCCAGAGAGTAGTGGACATATGGAATGGACTACCACAGTAGGTAGTCGAATCTAAAACTGTAAACACATATCAAGAATGCATAGAACAAACATTTCAAGAACTACCCAGTAAAATTTGTCCCCGGCTTTTACGGACCGGAAGCGGCAACAAATGTTTATACTATTGAGACGGATGAGATGAGAGAGGCTTGCCTACAATGTATACATAAGATCTCAAAGACAAGGTAACATGGTGACTTCCTTTGATTCACATTATGCTAAGCAGCTAATTTTTTAAAAGAGACATCAGTTATTGGATTGATTTGAAATAAAGGAAGTTTTCTTGCAAATTCTTTTCAGTAAGATTTCGATCAAGAAATAAATGATATTATTGTGCGCAAAATATTACGTAAGAAACAAATGATTTTTCCTTGATTACATTTGCTATTGAAGTTACATCCGATTTCAAAGATTGCCCTACGTCTTATGTTGTTTCTAATTTTACTACATGAAATTAGCACGTTATTTCGACATTGTAGCAGCAATACTATTTTGTATATTTGTGATTCAAAGAAAACGCAGTTGTTATGAATGATGGACATCAAATTTACACAAGGTATAAAAAAGAGCCTTCGACATGGATTGTAATGGTTTAAGTTTTTTTGTCCAATAGTATTATGTATCTGTGCATAATACTTTATCATATTTTCTTTCTGACACTGAAATGATATTTTACTTCTATAATCTTTCATATTAAATTATTATCCTATTTCATCTTTCGATATGTCTAAGTACTGCGTAAGTAATATGTCTTTGAAATATGTGTCATATGAACATTGTTCTACAAAAATGTCACTTTTCTTCTACATCTACACAGTCTACTGTTCTGCAGCAAATGATATTATTGTGGAAGTTCGTCTTCACTATATCTCGTTCTTGTCTGGATATATACCTAGCCTTACTTTAATGTTGATTACTGAAACGACATATAAAGTTTTTCTAATTAATTTAAAAAAAAATTCATCGTCTTCAAAATCGTTCTTTGTAGAAAAAAAATATTTTAAAATATGTTTCTGTGCAGGCAACAAACACACATAGGGTTTTTGGTTTCAATTATGGCTAGATGACACTTGCTTTTTTCTTCTTCTTCTTTTTTTTCTTTCCCAATGTTTTTTTAGTATTACTTTTGGTTCCGAATTATAGATTTATATAAATATATGAGATAATACATAAGTATGTTTTAAATCGTTATCTCCGTGAACGCCTTATCAATCAGGGCTCAAAACAATTCCGCCTTGATCATTAAAAAGGTTTTTAGCAGGTGTCTGTCTAAAGTGGAAAAACATGAAGTTTCGGTCCGAACTTTGATTGAGGATTCTTTTTTCACCTACAAATGGGATGAACATGTCTTTTCATTGTCTACACAATTTGAATAGCAATTGCTGTTGAGTAGCTACCAGACACTACCTAAATTAAGGATAAGTTCGGTGCGTCATTAAACCGGTCTAACCAACAACTTCTTTTGCAATGCCTGTACAAAGTCAGGACCAGTTCATTTGTCTCATAGATTTTTTTTTTGTCTTTTTGCCTTTTGGATGTCGGCTCCAGACAATCATGTTCGGTAGTCTTGTTATTTAATTAAATGAACTTTGTAACATCACGTTTGTTTTAAATAATACTGAATTTCATACCTTCTTTCTCTTCTTCTGATAATATAAAAGCAATTATATGATACATCGTTACCAGAACGGCTATGCCAGCAACAATTAATCCAACTTGAACAAATTTGTCCATTTCATAGGGGAGAAGAAACTAAAAGAACATCATGTACAAGAAAAAAGAATATTAGTTTTTAAATGTCGCCATGCTATATAGCATGTGTAAATATAGGCTTCTTATTCAATGTCATCTCTTTCTTGTGGAAAATAATTTATCATTCAAGAATTATTTATCTTTTAACAGATGTTTTACGTTTTCGACCTTTGATCGTGTTGATTTATTTATAGATAAGAGAATATATACCTAAATGACTTTATTTGATAATTAAGATACTATCAATATCCTTACATCTGATAATGACATTAAATCATCAATCAATACCCTACGTCAATTCTTCAATAATTGCATAATAAAGAAGACGTTGTTTTAAAATCAATTTTCGACGTACTTGGTCAACCTCCTGTCTTTTCTTTTGCTATTGGTAATTAACTCTTTCTCGGTAATGTGTCGCATTTTTATGTATCTTTTATCTAACAACTAGAACAATGATTAACCATATACAGGAGAATTGAATGTGTGCTTTCCATGCATGTATAATTTACTTGAAGCCTTAAATAGACAAGAAAATGTCAACTTAAACAAATGCGATATGAAGCTGAGTAGAATAAAATGCATTATCATTAAGGTTGTATAAAATTTACTTTTAATATTATGAATGAACAAAATGCATCGATTGAATATCCAATAAAGGATAATACTCTCAAACTTAATAAGGGAATTAAAGAGTACATGTTATGAAACAACGGCAGTAGAATACCGAAGGAAAAAAGGGGTGAAATTCACAAAAATCGAAGTCCAAAGACAGGGCAAAAACGAGAACACAGAAAACAATGACGTTAGACACAAAAACAATGACGTAAGACAGATACAAAGCACAGAACCAGAAATTACAACATTCAGAACAAAGGCACTCACAGTGTGAACTCCAGCGAAACTGAGAGTGACATCAGGTGCTCCGGAAGGGTAAGCATGTCTTGCTCTGTTAACAGCACCCGTCACACTGTGAGTGATTCAATCCGGGAAAATGTCGAAGTCGGCAGTCAAATCCAGGAAGACGTGAATCTAACTGAAAATGTCCACTTTCATTTGGGATACTGACACGTCATATCTTTCAATGATGCTATGGTGACGGCCATAGAATTTCTTTAGGAATGAAATTAACGAAAGTTGAACAAATCCCTGACTAAGCAGCTTTTGGGACAGTGTTTTTGCTCTGTTCAAAAAATCACTGTACAAACTACAAGCTCGACAGTAACGAATCAACTGTGAAATGTACACTCCATAGGCTGGAGAGGTAGGTATATTGCTGCTAAGAAAGGGAAAGTTCACAATGGGGAAATTAAAATCATCCCGTTTGTCATATAGCTTAGATTTCAAACGTCCATCTTCGTCAATATACAATAAAAGATCTAGGTACGAAGCTGAAGTAGGTGTTTCAGTTGTTTCTTTAATTTCAAGCTCATTTGGATAGATCTGATGTAAATCATCCTTAAATGTAGGATTATTAAGAGAAAGTACATCGTCTATGTAGCGGAAGCTGAAATCAAAGAACTGGGCTAAATGTTTTTGTTTTCTTTGAATAAGCCCTTGTAAAAATTTGGCCTCGTACGAGTAAAGGAAAAGGTCAGCTAAAAGCGGCGCACAGTTTGTTCCCATAGGAATCCCTATTGTCTGTTGGAAAACACGACCTCCAAATTCGACAAAAATATTGTCGATCAAAAATTCTAACATTTTGATTACGTCAGTTTCAGTGTACTTCTTATTTGAATCGGTGTGGTTCTTCACAAAATATGCCTTGTCTTTCCCTATAACTAAATAGGTGTATCTGCGTTCTCCATTTTTTGTGCAGAAACATCTGCAATTACTGTTTTCAGTTTATTGTGTGGCAGGGTTGTATAAAGTGTAGAAAAGTCAAAAGTTTGAATGCTATGGCAATGGGTAAGACTGGTTGAGGAAAGTTGTTCAAGGAGATCTTTTGAATTTTTAAGAATCCACATTTGATTCACACCGCTTGTGGAGTAAGCTTTATTACAGTAATTTTTCAGGCCATCTCTGACTGCGGTCAACAAAGTAGTGAGGAGCTGTGAAAGAGGTTTCGTGGTGCATCTGGAAGACCCGGCAATGAATCTCTGTTTGTATGGATTCTTATGAAGTTAAGGTACCCAGTAGATGTAAGGGAGTTGGTTGTTTTTATCATTAGCTTTTATGCCATATGATGCTAACACTGAAGTGTGATTTTTTACAATCTCATCCCTCGATATTGTAGTAGGGGTATAAGTAGGGTTTCCAGATGAACTGCCGATGCCCATCTCTTTCACAAGACAGTCGAGATAGTGTTTCTTACACACAAACAGTATGTTGTTAGAAGCTTTGTCTGCAGGGACAATGACGTAATTTTCATGGAGCAGAGTTCTTTATACAAGGGGATCTTCAAATATACTGGGATTTCTGGATTTCATAGCTGTTTTAGGCGCCGGATGCGATTTACAATTAATGACTTTATGGACCTGATTCAGTCGGACAATGTCTCAACGTCCTCTTAGTAATTATTTGCCCACTTTCTAGCATAGTCTTCAACTGCATCCATCAAAATCTTGAAGTTGTACTTCCAGTTGATGTGCTGGGGCTCACGAAATTTGGGGTCTTTTGAGAAGATATCTCGTAGTCTGAGGTTGTCTACGATATCTAGGTCTTGGAGATATTATATGATATTTAAGCCCGATGCACCAAATCAGATTATGTTATTATAATCTGAATGAAGATCCTCAAAATAAATTTCAATTACATATGTGATACTATTTAACAATGTTTTCCCTTAATAAAATCAGTACTAAATATACAGAGGAATTTTGGATAGTCTGTTTACAAAGGACAAACTTACGTTATGGAAAAGCGGAGATGGACGATGGACTTATAATTAAAGGGGGCAAAAACATTTTGTCATAGTCCAGCTTCAAACGAAAGAGACGGGTATGTCCACTTTCTTCTATAGACACAAGACGATAAATCCTTGACGAAAAATTTAGCTACAAAATGAAAAGGTAATCGGCAAAAATAAAGTATATTAGTGATGTTCCTGAAAAGGAGATGCACAATACAACTAAGCATTCCAATAAAAAGACAGACTCAAAGAAGACCTAATTTGGAAAAAAAAATAATCTGGAGATGTCTTCCATTACTTGGCTGATTTTCTTGTTGAAACCCTCGATTTAAGGATTGCCTTCATCTGATATATCAACATAAACTTGAATTTAACATGTTAAAAGATTACAGATACCATCAATGTACCATTTTCTGCTTCGTATACTTACCTGTAGCTGTATACTGATTTATACTGATTGCGTCTCAACTGACATCTCTAAAACAAACGAATTAATTTTAACTTGCCTTTTCTGGACAATAAATCCCCACATCTTCGACATGATGCGTCTACATTTCACAACTAATTCGCTAATTGCTGTGCTAGTGTATACAACAAATTGTCAACAGAGAGATATCACTGCCTCAAAAACTTTTAACACAAGGTAACGTTTAACTGCAGTTGCAATTCTCTGCATAGAAGTTTAACGGAAGTCACAATGATTTCATAGATAACGATTAGACAGTGTAATAGGTCCAAGAGTTCATAAATCTGAACATTGGCACTATGGCAGGTGCCATGCGTTGAAAAGATGATATGTACCTTTCCAGAGCAACTGATGATACCTCAAGTTTTTGTGAGGTTTAAAATGTTTCGAGGCTTTCTTGTTCATAAATGTGTATTTGTTTTTAATCTATTTGTGTTGCCTCTATATATGCCATGTTTTTTTAAATATTTTTCTGTATTTTCTACCAACATGTATTTGCAATCATATTTGTTTGCAGATATATCCAAAGCCTCAGACAAAGTATCAAAGTGTCATTATATTCAAAAGTCGAGAGATCATCACGATAAGTTTATTATCCGAGAAATCATTGCGATTGATATATGTCTACTATGGGAAAACCAAGTAGATCAGGGAGTAGATTGGTGATGGACGCGAAATGGTACGACACCGTGCAAATTCCGATTACAAGGCATCGAGCCAAATGACAAAAACAAAATCCGAGGAATCCTTCACCAGCAATTTTATTATATGGCAAAAGTAAGAAACATAGATATTGTCAACCAGGAAGTAGATGAGTGACGGGTGAGAAAAAAAGCATGCATAATTAAACTTATACCAAAGCTTTAGACCAACCACTACATTTGTGCTGCTTCTATCTATGCCGTATAATTACAAAAAGCTCTTAATTAAGAAACCACATCTGCCTCTGTCCTTGACGTTCATCTAGACATTATCCTTTCGTAAAATATTAAAAACTAAGGTAGATTACACACTAAGCTGGAATACAAACATGAAGGATTCTCTTTATCAAAAGTCAATTTCGGTTGTATTTGTATTTCCAACGGCGTTAGCATATTGAGTTAACATCATAAACCTGTGGTCGATGCAGTGACTTCCTTGCAAACTTCTGCAATAGGCTATTTTTGTTACCCTTACCTTAAGTCATCCATGCAGAAGTTTTACGGTCGAAATCCTAATCTTGTGGACCGCTGTGGGACATATGTTTTACAAATAACAGCAGATCTTTCTTTTTAACATCTCAAGTTTGTCCTTTTTTTCTACTGAATTTTACTGCATAACCGGAAGTTTGTCACGACGGGTGACTTATAAGTAGCAACAGATGCCTACTCTACCAGTGCACTTTATCTTACCATGGTTTTTAAATGGGTCCGTGTTGTTCATCTTTTGTGTGTCCCCAATTTTCTTTTCTGTTTCATGCTGATGTATTGTCTTCATTTTTTTGTGTTTTCGATGTTGTCATTTTCTTTGCACTATTGTTTAGACTGACGGCTTATTCTAACTTATTTTATATATTTTATGAGAGGATATGGAGTAAATGAACATGAGACCATAACATAAAATGTGAACTCCAACTGCAATAATTTCTATGAGCTGTATGGCCATTTCGGAAATTTGTTCCTCATCAGCAGCACTAGAACCCAAACATAGGAAATCCATTATTGTAAAAAAATGTTTAACATTCATAAAACCAACCGAAATACGAATAATCAGTTATATCAAATACAGCTAAGAACAAAACCACGATGGAGGGAGTTAAACCTTAGGTTTTACCATTTATATTAATTTAGAAAATAGCAATTGAACAAAATTTACACATGAGATATAATCTCATGTACAAGTACACCATATCTATGAAAAATAAAGAGCATACATCTTTAACACGGGGAATTGTTTCACCAAATCAACACTGCATTAAAAGACAAACCCCTGTATTAAATATTCTATGAAAGGATATGGAGTAAATGAACATGAGACCATAACACATATGTAAACTCCAACTACAATAATTTTAATAAGCTGTATGCATACTTTGCAAAGTTTTCGATGCAAAATTTCAGTATATGGCTGCAACAGAGAACACCCTAAGTGATGTGCAGACATAAAAATAGAAAAGTGACGAGCAAGAAAAGTGAAGACACATTATCTCTGTGATCACATATCAAATCAGTGCTAAATACAAACAATCAAAAAAATGGTAGACAACAAAAAACCATTATATTGCTTTTACGGAAATCAAATTATCGGCTGACAGAGAGTGGACGAATTTCGGACCTAAGATCGAAAGACACAGTACAACTAGCCATAGCGAAGCTTTAGACCAAATATCAAATAATTACTGGAAACACAAACAGATGGTTTCTTGACGAAAATTTACAATTACCTTTTCCAATTTTCTACCCTTCAGATGTGTCACTCCCTTACTCTAGCTGTTTGTGTGACTGGTACTAAGCAGCCAAAAGAACACGCTTACCCTTCCGGAGCAAATAATGATACTGTCACTTTTTTGTTCATTGACATTGCTGGTCAGTTTGTGAAATGAAAAGGGCAGTATTTCTAAACGTATCGGAAATGAATTGCAACCACTTTACCCTGGATTGACCCACTGAGAGAGTGGCGGGTGCTATATACAGAGCAGGACGTGCTTGCCCTTCCGGAGCACCTACTGTCACTTTGTTTTTTGTTTTTTTTGTTTTTTTTTAGAGTTTACTCTCTTAGTGCTTTAGTTTTTAGTGTTATGTTTGTGGTATTTGTGTGTTTTGTTGATGTGTGGTGTCATTGGTTCTCTATCCTCTGGTACTCTTGCTTTTGCCTTGTCTTTGGGCTTTGATTTATGTTATTTTGTGCTTTGTTCCTTCGGTATTCTACTGCCGTTGTTTTGCAACCGGTTTTGAGTGTTGCTCTTAATATGTTTTTATTTGTTGCTGTTATCTCAAGAGTTTGTTCTTATGTGATATCTTGTTTAATGTGTCTCTGAATATTGATTTTTGTAATTTACAAGTCTCGTTCCTTTGGTATTCTTCACTTTTGTTCTTCCATAAAAATCCATTCACAAGTATGCTTAACTTGCAATTGGCTTATTTAACCATCTCTAAGTATTTTACGACTTTTTATAGTAACAAATCCGGGACCACCTTATCAGCAAGATTTCGTCATGTTTAATCTAACATTCTTTTAATATATATTGCAGTAGTTATAGACACTCACAGTGTGTTTGTCAGATCGTTATATCCTCACAGAACATGTAGATTCAAATTATAATTTCAAAGATGTTTAATATGGATATTTGTAAGAATCAAAGTATGCAACAAATTGAAACTAAATTCTGCAAATTTAGTATCAATAATATGTTAAAATAGGAGATCAATAAATTTTAGTGGAAGAACAGCAAGTCATTTTTATCATTCTTTCCTGCTGTGTCATCTAATGAAAATTGATGAATGTAAAAACAATAGCGATGCAAAACCAATAACAAATGATAGTTAATTGTTGTTTTATGTCACTTAAAAGTCTCAATGAGATAATTATCACGGGAGATAATAAAAATAAACAAATAAATGTTGTCATTGCAACCGTGATAAGAATTCATATTACCATTTGATACCCATGAATAGTTTTAATGAGACAATATGCTACAAAATGTAACAATCGCGTTTAATGTGTATTTCGTAAAATACATCTTGAGGACAATTCTGATTTCAACAGTAGCATATTATGTTTGTTTCATTTCAATTAAAATTGTATTATTGTAAATCATTGTTGATATATAAGTAAATCATAGTTTTGTGTCAAATCAGCAGTATAACAGGTTTATCCAGACAAGAACAAAAATTCTACAAAAAAATAAAAGAAGTTGCATAGCACATTATAACCAAAGGGTATTAGTTGCTACTGAAAGACGGAAATAATAGATGATGAGGGCAAAGTATTTTTATGACTCCCAGTGAATCTTTTTATTGAGAAATACAAAAGGGTTCAAATCCGTCATTGGGATCCGGCGTTTTTCCACACAGATTGTCAACCGAATGATATGCGGCCGGGCTTTCAGTGAATTGGCTACCTTCGCGTATACGGTCAACTATGAAGATGGAAACTTTAAAACAATCGACGTTGACGGAGTCAACTGTTATCTTCTGAAGCCAAAGATATACACGACTGAAAATTAAAGATTTGCGATCACTTGACAGTTCCTCGAACCTTTGATCTTCATTTTGTCCAGCTCCCAAAATCCAAAATGAAGTATCTAACTTATATATATAAAGCTCTCGATATATTTAGTCCATGGGCTGAAATAACCCCCGTGCAACCCCCCCCCCCCCCCCCCCCCCCNCTTGCGAATCTCACCCTCTTCAAAATAAAACATGTTAACACGAGCATAACGTGCACGCACTTGTGGAATTTGGCCCATTTTTGGACCCACCTATCGAAATTTCGGAACATTTTGTTTTTCGCGATTGCTTATTGTATTAGCTTTACAAAGAACCCAAGTTTTTCACAATTTCTATGCCCAATACGTTCCAAAGCGCAATTTAACTACCTCTACCTCAATGAAATATTGACAAAAAAACTTATATTTTCATTGAAATTGCGTAAGTTTGATGGTCTAGAGAACCCGAAGTGCATCTCAATTCCCGATTCTGAAAATTGTTTTTAGCTTATCAATCTATTTTCTTTAAGGAGGTTCGCTCCTCATGTTTTGGGGTTTCTGTATGATTTTCGGAATCCTTAGTTTTTATCCATTTAAAAGAATTATATTTTTTTGCCCATTGACCCCCTATTTTTTTTCATATTTTCATTTTATACATCTTTTTGAGCATTCTGTACAAATTTCATAGAATTCTATTTATTCTGTCACATTCATTCATAGTCAAACAGTGCTAATGCTAATCCTATGAAAAATCAGAGGAGTTCGATTTCCCGCCAAATTTTCAATCACTTAAATCTCAAAAACGAAACCATCGACCTATCATTTTTTTTCACTTAAATTATTTCTATTTTAATTGTCTAACAAAAATCATGTTTATTAGAAATTCTATTTATTTTCAAATGGAGTAGCAAACCCCCTTAATATAAAACATGTTAAGACAATGTTAACATGTTTTAAATGACTAAAGTTTTATTTTCAAATATACCAAATACAGGGACCTTTGAATAATTTCGTTTTTAAATAAGTTTTGTCTTTCTTTCGCCTAATATTATTTTTTAGTAAATAAATATCATTTAAAATAGGCATCGAGTCAAAGCTTATTATATTTGCTTTACAACCAAACAAAATAATGGCTGTTTTTAGGTAATATATACATCATATATCAATAAAACTTACCCCTGCCCCCAACAAATTTACTCTAAAACTGTCAATTTTTTTGTCTATTTTCGCATAAAAATAACCAGAAGACGCAAAATGTGTGTTGTATAGGACAATGTTGCATAATTTATATTATGATTTTATACTTAAGCAGCCATTTGTTGACTTTAACTCAAAATTTTGCCCGAAAATGGTGAAAATTGGAATTTTCAACATTTCAGAATTGTACAAAGTCCACTGCTATATCGTTAAATATGCCAAATCTGGAGGAAATTCCGGCAACTATGCCAATTAATTGTACCAGGCGACACATTTTGTGTCTTAAAACATTGCTAAGAAAAACAATGCGACTCTGATTACAGAAAATCTTACCCCTACCCCAACAAATTTTTCCTGAAATTGTCAATTTTTTGTCTATGTTCACATAAAAATAACCAGAACATGCAAAATGTGTTTTGTATATGACAACGTTGCATTAATTACATCATGATTTGGTATTTTAACAGACATTGGTCGACTACAACTGAATATTTCTCCCAAAATTGATGAAAAATGGGAATTTTCAACATTTCAGATTTGTCCAGAGTTCACTGTTAAATCGCAATATATATCAAATCTATAGAATATATCTGCATATATGCCAATTGATTGTTCTAAGCAATACATAAGTTGTCTGAAAATATTGTTTAGAAAAACAAGGAGTGTTATATATGACTCTAAATACCGAAAATTTTACCCCTACCCCAACAAATTTTCCCTCAAATTGGTGATTTTTGGTCTATGTTCGGATAAAATTAACCAGAACATGCAAAATGTGTGTTGTATATGACAACGTTGCATTAATTACATCATGATTTGGTATTTTAACACCCATTGGTCGCTAAAATTTAATATTTCTCCCCAAATTGATGAAAAATGGGAATTTTCATCATTTCAGATTTGTCCATAGTTATCGCAATATGTATCAAATCTATAGAATATATCTGCAGATATGCCAATTAATTGTTTTAAGCGATACATTAGATGTCTTAAAACATTTTTTAGAAAAGCAAGGAGTGCTTCATGTGACTCTAAATACCACAAATCTTACCCCTACCCCAACACATTTACCCAAAAATTGTCAATTTGTTTTGTCTATATATGTTTGGATAAAAATAACCACCATACACAAATTCTGCGCTGCATATAACAAAGTTGCATAAATACTATCATGATTTTGTATTTCAAATCCCAGTTCTCAGCTTAAACTCAATATTTTGTCCAAAATTAATGAAAAATAGAAATTTTAAGCATTTCAGATTTGTCCAAAATTCACTTTTAAATCGTAATATGTGGCAAATCTGGAGGATTTATCTGCAGATATGCCAATTCATTGTCTTAACCGGTACATATGCTATCTAAAAACACTGTTTAGAAAAATAAGGAGTGTTCAATTTGACTCTAAATACTGAAAATCTTACCCCTACCCCAACAAAATTAAACTTAAAAATCTCCAAAATATGACCGTCTGTACATATAAATGAACAAAGCATACTAATGTTTTACTTTCTTTGCTAAAGATGCATTTGATACATCTTTATATGTTATTTTGACACCAAAATAGGGGTAGAATTGAATATTTTGGACGATTATCGTAAAAAATGGGAATTTGCAGTATTTCAGAATTTTCCGAAATTCAAAGTTAAATCGCCGAAAAACTGCCCTTAAAGCAGGCGCATGATCTTATTTTGATATATAGGAGGCCATGTGTGTTTTGGTATTTGAAAATGATATGTCATTGGACCTTTATTCCATGTTCATGCTTTTCAAGCTGAATAAAATGAAATGAATTGTGTTGAATATGTGTGGTAAGGGGTAATATGTTTGTAATTCTTAGACTGTAGTTAGTTTAAAGGGCTTAAAAGCATACTTTCTAATTGCTTAGATATGATGAAAAGATATTTAATCAATATTTTCAAGTTATATATCAATTTCATGAAGTATTTGCATCTCAAAGTCAAAACAGCAGAAATTCTGAAAAACGGAAAATTCCCATTTATCATACAATTTCGGACAAAAGAGTAAAAAGAGACCTTTTGAAAGTTTTAATCTACTTAAATGATCTTCTGCATGTAAGTTTTAGTGAAATACACGCTAGAAGTCCCATTAAACATTATCTTTTTATCATTTAGAGCCTGAATATTTCAAATTTTCTCTTAATTTCAAGGGGGAGGGGTGCTAATTTTGGCATTTATGAACCTACAATACGTCTGAAATTTTTGCATACAATTTGTTGCTAACATATCATAAATTAATATTGTATCGGTTATTATTAAATATTTATTCATATTTTGACGACCCTTAAGTCAAAAAGTCGAAATTGTGAAAAATCTAAAATTCCGAAAAATTCCATTTTTCAAAAATTTTATACCGAAAATCAAAATTTTATGGACTTTAATGGTTTGATTTTCCAACATTGTATCACAACTGATAAGTTGGGCATAAAAACTAGATCAAATGACGAGGGTTGTTTATCTGAAAGGAATTGACAGCCTAAAATCGACATTTTCGCAATTTTTTGCAGGGGTAGGGGTAGATTTTTTGTATCCCCAGATCATAAAATGGGCGTAAAGTACCAAAACTTGTGTTTATTGTAAAGCATGTTAAATTAGCTTTAATTTGATACCAAATTTCAGTACATATTACTTATCTGTAAAAAATTATGGAGCTTAAAAGATGAAACTTAGGTTGAAACAAAAATACAATAATGTTTCGGATGTACTATAAAAGTGGCTCTATACTATCTATACGTGCAGGTTATGTTCGTGTTAACATGTTTTATTTTGAAGAGGGGACATAGAAGGACTGAAAAAACCGGTCTGGTTTGGAAGTAGAGGGTGCACGGATGTTTCCAGCCCACGGACTAATTGGTTTAATTTAACAGTTTATCTATAAGCATGTTGTATGGAGCTCATGACATCAGATACTATATGAAGTAACGCATTTGGACAATAATTGCATTCACACAAAGCTGTTCGTTAAAATAACAAAATTCCGAAGTTACAGTGAAATCAATCTATGCATAATTTTTGTCTTTAGTACAGATCAAGTTAAACAATTTGGAAATGCATTGACTGAAATAAGTGAAAAAGCTAATAGAGGTCAATATTATAACTCGAGTTTTCTATTTATACATTAGAAATTTACTTTAAATTCTAAAATCAAAATCACTTTTTGCTCATGGAAAATATTATCAGATGGTAAACACAATATTCACATTCGAGTTCATCTTAAATTTCTTTCAGAGATATTAATGGTCACGTTTGTCATGTGCTATTTATACCATCATAAAATTTGTCCTAAAAGGGTAAAGTATTCATCAATTATGGATTTTTTACGAAGTCAATATATTAAATATGGACCTGTTAGGTTTATATTGACCGAGGACGAAGTCCGAGGTCAATATATTCTTAACAGGTTCATATTTAATATATTTGACGGAGTAAATAACCATCATTGTTATATTACATATGTAGTTTTCTTGGTTACATTACATTTTTGTGGGGACAAATTTTGCGAATACACCGGAAATTAACAATCAAAATAGAAGCTCTGGTATATTTGGAGGTGGAAATTGATCTGCACACATAATATATATGCCGAGACATCTCCTAATTTGGAAATATACAAAACAAGCACACTTTACTGTTTACAAGAAATGCACCATAAATACCAAGTGAAAACTGCTAAATAGACTTTTACTTATTTCAGTGGTTATTCTGCCAAACATTTCTTTTAATCACTACCGCCCCTTAATCATTTAATTATGTGAAAAGCGTCTTCGATATTTCTAAATATTTTTATAAGAGCTTTCTTGTTGAAAGACAAAAAACTTTAGATCTAACCGGATTTAAATTAAGTACTGTACTGTAAGTATATGTAAATTAATAGAAACATAACGTCAATTTGCTAAAAATAGTAACGTGCGTCAATATGTAACGTCAATATACTTAAAAATAGAAACAAAGCGTCATTCTAATATGGCTTCCTGTATTAGCTTTGTAAATAGAGACATGTTATAATACCAATATAACACTCTTAGCGCATGCGCAAAAGATAGTTTCTGTTGCATATTTTTAATCTATATTTCTTACATTTTAACTGTCAAAATCTACCATCCACTAACACATTTTTAATTAAATTTGTTTCCGAAATTCATTATGGAATTTTTTCTACTTGAAAAGGCATTGTACGGGACAAACTTTAATTTTCCTACTTGTGACGTCACAAATAAAATCGTAATGTCCGGTTCGTAAGCAGCGTTGGTTGGAAAGTTTGAATGGAGATTAAGAGGACTTGAGGCATTTTCTACAGTAAAAATAGCAAATAAATCAAACATAAGTAAGTTTTTATTGTATTTGTGGAAAGTTTTTTGTCAGCGAGTTTGTTTATCAAAATCAAAATATTACGGAACCATTAGATAGTCGCCGCTCGCTTCGGATATAAAATGGGTGAAATTTCCATATTTGAATCGAAATAAATCATACCCGTCAAATACTATATTGTCATTATAGCATGGGCTTTTGTTGTTTTAGCATATTTTACCCCTCGCTAACGCTCGGGATAAAATATT
>MJUU01023981.1:74770-84880 GCA_002080025.1 Modiolus philippinarum
CAAATAACTAAATACCGAACTTATTGTGAATTTAATTTCTGCATATGCGCATTTCGACAACTAATGTCTCATCAGTGCAGATAAGATCTAAACGTTTGGACGACCATAAACTCAAAGATCTTTGAAAACTGATAGAGAACAAATAACCAAAATGATCTAAATGTAAAGCCAAAATCAGCTAAGGACAGAGCTTTGCATGAGGGAGATACTCCTTAGTTTTCAACAAAATTTACCAAAATTTTGATAAGGATAAATAAATGCCGACATGTCTCTTATATTTGCAAATAAAAAAAACAAACAAGTAAGCTTTTTTATTGGCGTGTTTACGTGAAGGGTGCAATAAAAACATGTGACAACTGCAATATATTTTTCATTGATTTCAGTGGTTGCTCTGTAAAAACATTTTAATATGCCCTTTTATTTCCCATGCAGAAACTCCTATTAACGTGTTAAGCGTTTTCCAATATTTATTAAAATATTTTTTTTTCATAAAACCTTTCTTAGTGAAAAACTATAGTCTGAAACATTTTTTGAAATTATGGAATTCCTTTGTTTGGGTCCTAGTGCTGCTGATGAGGAATAAATTTCCGAAATGACCATACAGCTCATTAAATTATTGCGGTTGTAGTTGGTCTCATGTTCATTTACTCCATATCCTTTCGTAAAATATCTGAAAGTCCAACCAGACAGGTAGCGTCAATAAAAATTAAAATAGAAACATAGCGTCAGTGTACTTAGAAATAGAAACATGGCGTCAGAATACCCTAAAATAAGAAACAACGCTGAAATATACTGAATATTCTTAAAATCGCGAGAGCGTATTAGCCAATGAGATTATTAGGAACCTATACCATATGTAATGTAATATTTTAAACTTGAAATTTTTTGAGTGACATAATATAAAGAAAAAAGAATAAAACTTGTATACAATTCTGGAATTAAAGTATAATATAGCAAATAGTTCATGTCAATTCGAGCCAAATGGCAGTTTATGAACCTTGTGGTCACTCCAAAAACACGTTATGGACCTCAGCTTCGCTTCTGTCCATATATACAATTTTTGGGTTGACCACTCGGTCCATTCGGTACTAAATTTGTACATTTAAATTGAGTAGAGTAGGACTAACTAATATCATAAAAACTAACGCACGGAAATATCAGTGTTCATCCGCTTAAAAAATAATTTTATTAATGAAAATAAATTGTGAGTACATTTCAATCTTGATTTAGAATGAGTCTTTTGTTCTCGAAATCATGTTTTACTGTTGTAGAATACAAACTGTCTAATATGGACCTCAGTTTCGCTTCGGTCTATACATGTACATGCATTTAGTATTTTTCGGGTGACCACTCGGTCTATAAACTGCCATATGTCCCTCATTGCCATGAACTTTTTGATAAACCATGATGTAACAAATTAATCATCTAATGACTGTTTACAATAAAGCCCATCAGCAATATTACTATTAATCTCAAGAAATTTGTTATTATTAATGATCAAATAAATACAATAAAGCCTCATCAGCAATATAAGTATTACTTTCAAGAAAATTGCTTTTATCATGATCAAACAAATGACCATGAAAGTCACTGTTGGTCACCTTAGTGGTATATTTAAATATAAACTTCTATGCATCAATTAACCATCGAGGTCTAATGAAATGGTATAAAGAAATATATAGGTCATTGTCTTTTTACGGAGATACAAGACTTTTTGGCGGGAAATTAAGAGGGTTCCCCTGGATTTTCCCTCAATTTAACATGCAAGAATTTTGTTTATCTGAAAATCACGAAAAAAGTGGGCTTGTGTGCAAGGTGAATAGGAACCAAAACGAGTAATCCAAGGACAATGACAACATTGGAAAAACAAAGAAACAAAGACGCAACATGAGTACGGCGCAGAAAAAAATGAAGACACGCACACGTATATCAAGATGAACACGGACCCCATAAAAAACCATGGTTGAGATCAGGTGCACCTGTAAAGTAAGCATCCCAGAAAAAAGCTTTTGAACTAGAGACAACCAGAGAAATTCCGAATACTAACATAAATTCAAAAATGTCATTAGTGGGCCACCTTTTTCACGTTCTCAACCAGTTAAGGGGTACAGAAAATGGACACAGAACTTAACGTCTGAATATTATCAAATTGCAAGTCAATAAATACACATTCATTGACAGTGTGAAAAACAACAAAATATCGAGATTTCTGTTAATTCATTTTCTGCATATGCGCATTTCGACAACTTATGTCTCATCAGTGCGCAGATCAAACAAAAACTTTTGGAAGTCCATTAACCGAAAAACACGTATAAGCTGATGGAGAACAAATGACCAGAAGGATCTCGATAGAAAAGCCAAAATTCATCTATGGACAGAGCTATGCATGAGGAAGATACTCTTTAGTTTTAAACAAAATTTGCAAAATTTAGATATTGCAAGTTTCAATACAATCGGACTTCGGGTCAGCACCGAAGTACTGACTACTGAGTTGGTGAATACCGTCGGGGAATATCAGTTCATCTGCAGAGGCATCGGCCCTGTGGAAATAAACAACAAAATACCGAAGTTACAGTTAATTTATTTTCTTCATATGTCCATTTAGACAACTTATGTTTCATCAGTGCAGATCAAAACAAATCTCTTGGAAGTCCATTGACTGACGACACGCGCGAAGAAGACCATTGTAACCCTTCCGAGGCAGAGAAGGCTACCTCGAATTTCATATATTTTTCATGTTATCTCTATTTGTGTTACATCTGAATTACCGTGTTTTTTATTTTTAGAATATCCCTTCCTCTCTTTCCACTTAAGTACCTATAGTTATCCTTTGTGTCTTTTCCACTGACTAGTTACTTTCTTTATCGTGTAGTACTTTGACATATTTGCAGATATATAATATGAAAAATGAAAGGATATGGAGTGAATGTACATGTAAAAAAAAACGCACACTACACATAGAAAACTCCAGTTTATCAAGGACAGGGCTTTTATTCCTGTCTACATCTTGATGTCCTCTGAGGGTCTTTAACCAGAGGTGAACAATATTCATCTCAAGCGAGATCAAGAAAGTCCCTAGCGTGCACTTAAGCGTTAGTCTTGACAAAAATTATATCAAGGTCACTCCCTTGCTCCCTACCCGCCATTGAGTGCCAACATGAGCGATGCTCAGGATATCCAGCCGAAAGCACCATGGTTACACGAAGAGAATAAAAATGTTAAGCAACATCGATCGCAGCTAAAATATGTCAATGAAGCAACACATGTTGGGAGCGGTGAATGAGGAAAAAAGTAAAACCGGGCAATGTATGCCTACAAATATTTGTCATTAATTAGCCCGACGAAAGACAAAAATAAGGATAAACACAACATCGTTAAACCTGTACCTAATACTGTACATCTTAATTTCTACATTTAAATTGAGTAGAGTAGGACTACTGTAAAAGGGGATATTTTCACGTGGTTTAAATTTGGCGATTTTGATTCTTAAACCTATTCACGAGGTTTTATTTTCGCGATTGTGACCATCTTTTCATTACCTTTGTAATAAAAACAAATTTACGCGAGGGGAAATTTTCGCGAATATGTGCCAATCGCGAAATTAGCGAAAATAAACCCTCGCGAAAATTTCCCCTTTCACAGTAACTAATATCATAAAAACTAACGGACGGAAAAATAACTGTTCATCCGCTTAAAAAAAGATTTTAATAATGAAAATAAATTTGTGAAATAAATTGTGAGCATATTCCTGAATTAATAACGAGTGTTTTGTTCTCGAAATCATGTTTACTGTTGTAAACTACAAACTGTCTATTGAAACAATAACCTTTAATTATTGTGCCAGGGTATTAGTCATGTAGTTAGTTCATTGTATAAGACATAACCTTATAAATTGGATAAATCAGAGACACATTTGTCTCTTATACAAGAAGAAGTAACATTTGGAATTTCTGACAAGTACTTAAGTAAGTGAGAAACGAACCGTCAATCCAAAACGAATAAATTGGTTGTAAAAACGTTCAAAATTGAGGCATGTTTAGTTGTAAATATTTGAGTATTCATTTTAAGAGTTCTAGATTTCATATAATGTGATACAAAATATACCAGTTGCAAAATAAACGGTATATTTTGTTATTTCGTATACGTGCCTGAAGGAGTAATTTCTCATCGGCAGCATTAGAATCAAATAATATGGAAAGCCATAATCCAAATATAGCCTGAAAAAGGTGCCCATCTTTCTAAATTACATTTTGTCATACGATTTTTTCCGTTTTCAAGATACTTACTAGTGGTCATAGAGTTAGAAGTCTACCTGTATTGGGTTTTATTCGTTTATTTATTATACAGTAGGGAAACGGAATAGAGAAGGGAGAGGTTTGTGTACCCATAGGTAATTACTAGTATCCTTTGTTGTAATCATAACCAAAAATATCGAAAAAGGACGCCAATCCCGAGTTCCTATCGTGGTTTCTGTTAACGTTTGTTTTTTGTCTTCATTAGTGTTTTTCTAGTGCAGTTCACATGTGATTGTTGTTTCTAGGAATTGTAGATAACTACTAGTATCCCTTGTTGTAATCATAACCAAAAATATCGAAAAAGGATGTCAAATCCTGTACAAAGGGCATTGATGGAAGACAATGCATGAAATGAAGCCTCACCATTTTAAGGGGTTTAAATTTTGACAATACGAAGATAAAGATGAAAAAGATCAATAAAGGCGTTGTTCGTTTGCTTGATTTGATCAGAAATATGTAGAGACTTCTCATATGCATTTGATACATACTAGTAGTTAATGTATAATAAACAATAGGTGAAATAAAGTCTGGTGTCTTGACGGGGGAATATTCCCAATGACTTAGTGCCCATGGGCCAGAAAGTTATATTCGAAATCGATTTCGGTGGAACTCACGTAAATTTTATCCACTAAACGAGAATTAATGTTTCCAGGAAGGCCAAAAAACTGAAAACCTGATAGAAGTTAAATAATTCAGTATTCAGAACAAAAGAACCTGAAAATTATCTAATTCGTTCTCTATAGAACATTTTTCGATAGTAGTATTCTAAAGATAGTTTTCAATTTCAGTATTGAAGTTTGTTCACACTGATCCTTCTTTTTTTCATTTCATCATTTATCATTTGGTCGTTCTAATTTGCAAAAAGTGGGTTAGTAATTTTCTGTTATATCAGTTTACCTTACCTTTTATTTCATCTTACACCTTGCAAGAGAGAGGCAATTTTTGTCGCATTTATAATTCATCAGACATGTTTACCTTTCCGGAGTACCTATTGTCACTCTCGATTTTTGTGGTAGTCAGTGCTTGAGTTTTTGTGTTTCTTGTATACTATACTATTTAATTTCAGTGCTGTCTTCGTAAGGGTTGTTTTGTCTACTGATTTGTCCTTTTTACTGTTTGAATACAATGAAAATTAAAAAAGCTTTTCAAAATTTACCTTGGTACCAATTGAGGGTTAAATAAGTTATAAACTCGGATTTTTAGTTGGCTTTGTAAATGGTTAGAAAATGGCATTTCCAATCAGCTAACATTCAGATTTTCACAACAGCACTGATCGTGTAACGGGTGTTTCTAGTAGAGAAGGACATGCTTACCCTTCTGGGCACCTGTTGTCACTCCATGTTGTCATGGGAGTTTACACTATAAGTGCCTAAGTTCTGAAACAGCGGCAGTAAAATACCGAAGGAAAAAGGGAAGTGAATGTCGTCTTTTTATTTCCGTGCCTTATAGTTGTCTCGTGTCCTTGTTTTCATACGTTCTCGTTATTGCAATGTCTCTGGACTTTAATTGTTGTAATTATAACATCCCTTGTTCCTTAGGTATTCTACTGCCATTGGATAATCCAGAATCTATAGATTTTTTTTCTTCCATCCGGATCGTCTTTAGAGCTTGTTTACTAAGCTTTGCTCAGTTTTCCTATGATCAAATTATGACAATATGTGAGCATCAAATTTTCCAGATAGTTCATTTCTCACTGACCGTGTGACGGGTGCTGTGTGCAGAGCAGGACATGCTTACCCTTCCGGGGCACCTGATGTCACTCTTGTTTATTGAGAGTTCACACTGTTAGTGCTTTAGTTTTTTGTGTTGTATATGTAACGTTCGAGTGTTTTGTAGGCATGTGGTGTCTTTGGTCTTCCGTCTTTTGGTGTTCTTGCTTTTGCCTTGTCTCTGGACTTTGATTTGTGTAATCTTGTGCTTTGTTCCTTCGGTATTCTACTGCCGTTGTTTTCTAACTCCAAAAATAATGTGATGTTAGCAGGAACTTTCTCTCACATCAATCAAAACCAGAAGCTTATTTGTGCTTTTATTGCTTATCTGGCTACTGGGTTATTGATAGATTATTATTAAAAAGAACACTTTTTTCTATAAGGTGCCGGGGTTAGAAGAGATAGCGTGCCCGCTCATCCAATGTTGGCTTGTTTTGGACAAGAGAGGGTTTTTTCAAAAATGTACATAGACATACAAAAGCAGGTTAACAGTAAACACCTACAACGGCCGGGAACTACAATCACATGCCACAATTTACAAGCGAACTGCACTACAAAAACAATAATGGAAATGAGAGCGCAACATAAATAACAACAGGAACTCGGAATAGCCAGACGTGATACCGGCATTAGCAAAAGCAATAGACATGTTGCAAATAGACATGTTGCAATAGACATGCTGCAAATATAATAAACGTGTATATTGAAAATTTGAATTCAGGACAAGCTATTATTTGAAGTCAATTTCAAACCTTGTGAGGTGCAATATAAAATGTGCAGGAATGCCATTTCTGATTTAGATAATTTGTTCAATGAATCATTTTCAATTTGGAGCATTAAATGTGATGTAGGTTAGCCAAAAATCATATTAAAAATCAATCATCTTAAGATAATTATCTTTGGATGCAATTGGAACACCAGATCTTATGAATGCATTTTCCCACTAAGCACTATGTTTACCTATATTATGACTTCTTTGATCAAGACTTCATTAAATATTCAACTGATTCCAGGAGGAAATCTTTGAATGCATTTTATTTTCCTTAGAGTTCTATGTTAAACTATTCCCCACTTGCTGTCATTCTGGATGAGATATAAACATCACTTTGAAGGTCCTATCTAAGGACTGTAGTGATCATCTTTAGTTTGAATTATTCAAATATTCCCAGAGGAAAAGATTTTTTCATGTATTTCTTCTAAGGTCCAAAGTTGAACAATGTTTCCCGCTAGCAGCCAACTTCGATGAGACATGATGCTTTGAGCTAGATGAGCTAAAAAGTTTATTAATATGCTAATTAAGGTGTCTCAGTGGTAATATTCCGCCATTTTTGTCTAATACTTGTTCATTTAGGTTTCATTCATTAAGACATTTAACAAAAAAGTTACTTCAAATGCCAAGAAAGTTCTAAAGTTTTTAAATTTTTTATTCCTTATCATTTTTTAAATATTTTCGTTACAAATGTGAACAAAACACACTTGCTTTAAATAAGCTGCCGGATTTACAGAACACAAAAATTATGCAAGGGAAATAATTTGAAAAAAAAAAGAATTTTATATAGATATCACTAGAGATATTAATATGTTACCTCTCTTATTTCAAAGGTGACCCCTAATTTTTATTTTTTATTTATAAATCATTGAATGATTCAAAACACATGTCAAGTATGAACAAAATCTATAATGGATAAAAGTGACAACAAAAGAAAGGGAGAGACCAGTAAGGAAAATCCGTATAACATACAACAGAATCAAGGAAACACAACCCAACACAAAACATTTTTGGCAAACCGTCATATTTCCAACTTGGAAAGAGCATTTTATAAATAAAATGGTGCGTAAGATTTTAAAAGCTATCCTCTCATTTAATCATTTTCCCTATCACTTGTATGTAAAATCATTAAATTTTCAATTTCTGTTTTTGCGCTTAAAAGCACGGTGACCCCAAAATTTTATTTTATATTTTTAACAATAATACAATTATGGTTCTACACAGGAAATTTTACAAAATTATATAATAGGAAAATAATACTCTGTAGACACCTTAAACTATCTCCCCCTCTGACCATTATTAAGCTGACATGGTACCAGGAGATACTACTCGTAAAAATAAGATATTTCCATCAATCGATAAATAAGGGAAATAAGGGAAATGGTTGAACTAAAATATATTACAGTTAAATGAAAAGTTATGTTTTTGAAAAAACAAAAATTAAAGACACATACATCATTGTATAGGAACAATTTTCCAGAAAAAATATCAGTAAGGATGAAAGAAGGCGACTCTCTTGGCACGCATTAATCACCCATCACATAAAAACAAACTTCTTACCCCAAAAGGTCTTTGCTTGTAACTTCGGTTTTTAGTTACTTGGCATTCGTCGAAGCTATAGCATAAATTATGGTTCAGAGAGCATGCTTCAGGTGTTAAGGTTCTTTAGCATTTTCAACTAAAATTTGGGATTTTCAAACCTCCCTGGACAATTTATCTTAAGTATAGCCATGCAAAGGTTATATGTCTTGTAAGGCACATACCCGCTCTACATTATATCAAATTTTCATCATGCATTTAAAGCCAGGTGTGTCGGGGAAAGCAATTCATAAATACGTACCACGACGTCACAATATTGCTCAAAAATAGTCATTTGGAATTCCCCTCCTTCACGTGATAAAAAAAAAATTACGCCTGTTCAATTGACCTTAAAATGAACCTGATATATCAATGCTTAAATGGGTGTATCATTCTTCAAATTCCCTGGAAAAGTTTTGAAGATGGAAGAAAACAATTTCTTTCTTTAGATTCAAGATGTCTACTTTCAAATGTTCCAAGCTCTGATTAGTTGAATCGGTTGTTTGATACCTTAAGCACAGAAATCAGTCCCTATCGATGAACGTTTTACATTTGGTAAACAAATGAACGTCTGAATATTTGAAATTTCATAAAAAAACATTTTACGTCAAACAGGTCTATGATAGAAATTATCTATTATGAGAAATAAATTACAAGAATTGTTTTCGTTTCTGCAATTGTTTTCGACGAAAATTAAACAGCTTGTAGACAAACAAAGTAATATTTACTAATCATTGGAAAGACGATGGAAATTAATGTTGTTATTTGATCTATTGATGAAGGAACAATGTGTAATTGTTGTATTCATCCATCATTTCTTACGTTTTTCATGTAAAATTATTAATTTCTTGTAAACAACGGCAGTAGAATACCGAAGGAACAAGGAAAGCGATGACTACAAAAATCGAAGTCCAAAGACATGGCAAAAACGGTAACAGATAAAAACAAAGACAAAACAAGGACGTGAGACAGCCACAATGCACGGAAATAAAAAGATAACATTAAGAACTAAGGCACTCACAGTGTGAACTCCCATGAAAACCGGGAGTGACATCAAGTGCTCCGTAAGGGTAAGCATGTCCTGCTCCGCTAGCGACACCGTTGTAAAATGAGGCATTGGAGACGCAGGTCACAAGAATTAAAACATTAGGATGCTCAAGTACGGTACAACTTACGTAGTGTTTATTACGTAGATTTTTTGCTGTTTGTATTTTCAAATCACAAAACAATATGAAGTGCAATAATTCTAATCCAAATTTTTCCTGGGAAAAAAATCTTTGTATATCTGTCTTCTTGTTTCCCTTAACGTTTTATTCTATTTCAATATTCAATTTTCAGAAAAAAAATACTCATTAAACCAAACTTTAGTACACAACATAGTAATATCTCTATATTTGTGCTAGATATTAATGCTGTCTCTATGCTAAATGATGATGGTGTGTATTTTCTTCTTATTGTTACGCTCAACTTAGTGGCAAAAGTGTTGCTGAAAAGAAGTCAAAATTTACACCCCAAGCTTACATTCTAAAACGGATCTGCGGTCGTTAAAAAGACACAATGTATACAACTGTAACCTTTCCCGTTTGATATGTATACACTGTGTAGTCTTTTTCAGGTAATAGAATGTAGGCGTGGGTTGTAAATCTTAACTTCGATTCAGTGAAAGTTTTGCCACTTGCAGAAGTAAATTCACAGTAACCTCGGTATTTAGTTATTTGTTACCACTGGGTCGATGCCACTGCTGGTGGACTGTTAGTCC
>MJUU01023981.1:87709-109826 GCA_002080025.1 Modiolus philippinarum
AAAAACTGTAATTTACCCCCTATGTTCTATTTTTAGTAACAGCAGCCATGTTGTTTGACCTAAGACATACAAAATAACAAATTTGAAACTAGATACCCTAGTGATGATTCAGTTAAAGTTTGGTTCCATTTGACCCAGTGGTTTCAGAGGAGAAGATTTTTGAAAGTGAGCTAACGACGGGCGGACGACGGACGACGGACGGACGGACGACGGACACCAAGTGATGGCAAAAGCTCACCCTGGCATAGCCAGGTGAGCTAAAAACACGATTCATAGGAAATTGAGTTCTGTAGATAGCTATTTTGACGCATTATGAATCTTCATTGCAGGTAAAGATCACATTTGCAAGACACCTTTGAAAACATTTGGTCGGGTTAATGTAGGATAGATATCATACAGAACCTACAATAACAACTGACAAGACTTGTTCAACGCAGAAAACCCTTAAAAGTTTTATAAATTGTCAGTAATTAGGCATTGTGACTTCTTTAATTGACCATTTTCTGTTAGAGTGTTAGGATAGATTAACTCGTGTACTGGTCGGGGGAAAGCATAAGAAACTATTACAATTGTAGGTTCAATAAAACAGAAAACCAGACGTTCGGTGAATGTCGTAACCTTCGATTACCATTTCGACAACTCATGTCTTCAATGTACATGTAGTTGAAAACTGAACATTTGGAAAACAAAAAATCAAAACACAACTACTTGAAAACTACTTAAGTAAATACATAATTAGACAAGGAGAAAGCTTTGCGCGGTATAGATCCGATAAAATTTCTAAACTGAAGACATTGCGTTTTTCTTTTTAATGACGGATTTCGGACTAGCAACGAAGTGTAGAAAGTTGGATGAAGCTTTATGTCCGGTAAATTTACAATACGGTCGCCTTCTTATCTGATATACTGACGAAAAATATCTTGATTGTCATATCTCTTACTATAGTTTCCGTCTTTCAAGCATCAAAATATTGAAAACTGACAAGCTTTACAAATTGATGATGAAAGGACACTGCATAGGGATATTCATATTGTTAACCTCAGTGTTGGTATCAAAACACATTTAGTAGTGCTTCAATTATGATAAATTAAGGTGGGACACTCGTCAAATTTTGCCTTGTGTAAGATTTTCAAACTTCTCTGATTTTATCCGATATAATGCATTAGAATGTCCTTCACATTAAGCCCAGTTTTTTCACAATTTGAAATAATACAACCCAAGAGGATTTATGGAAAAAAAATTAAGATATTTCTTCATGGTTCTATAAAGGAATAATTTCTCAATGAAATGTCAATAGAAAATCTAAAAAGGTTCGTTTCGCGCCAAAATTGCAAATGCCTGTAACTCTGATGACCTATATTTTTGTTTTCAAAATTATATGCTGGCAATGTCTAACACACTGAAGAATCAATATAAATATCTTTAAATTTCGGAAAATTTCATGAGAAGTGACGTACCTGGATAATGTTTGTCATGTGATGAAGATGGTTCAAATGAAAGTGGCAACAAAAGTCCAAAGCAATAAGAGGGAGAGACCAGTAACAACAATCCGTCAGACATACGACAATATCGAAAACACACAACCAAACACAGAACATTTTATGCAAGCCGCCATATTCCCGACTTTTAACGGGCATTTTATAAATTCAATTTTTGGTTAAACCAGGTTTAATGATGCATCAACCTCCTGCTTATATGACGACTATCTATATCTTTTGTGTGCCCTAATTTTATTAAATTTCAAAACCATAATTTTGTAAGAACATCGCTTTGTGTCATCATAAAAGTAAAATGTTTTTGTCGTTCGATGTTCGGTTTTTGTCCTTCGGTGTTCTGTTTTTGTCGCTTGGTGTTCGGTTTATGTCGTTTTGTTCAAAGCTCAAGTATGATCTGCATTTCTGTTTTAGATGGATTTATTTTCGTCGTCAACAAAATTTACAGTATAACATATATCAAAACATCAACAAATTGAATCATTTTAACAAGAGTTATCGTTTACAACAAAAACAAAATATATCTTTAAAACCCTCCCCGAATTGTCTATTCATAGCACCGTAAATAGCAGGATTCATACAACTGTTTGAATACCCAATCAGTAAAGTCCACATGTGAAATGAAGCGCCTACTAGACCAGGATTAAATATTCCTATTAACATGCTAATACAAAATGGTAACCAGCAAATAACAAACATAATAACAACAATAGCTAATGCTAATGCTAGACGAATTTCTTCGGATCTTTTGTTATCTTTTTTACTTTTATCTGTTCGTGTTGATAATTTTGCCTTAATACATATTGGAAATGTTGGACTTTTTTCTCCGTTTGATACATAAACTTCGACATCCTCTGCTGCAGAAAGATTGTGCATCACACCAGTTGTTGAATTTGAGGTACGTTGAAAATTATGAAACAAAGCTGTCTTGTCATTTTGTGTAGATGAAATTGTTGAATTATCTGGAATCACTGTCGTCTCGACCGGAACTACTGGTCTGATTTTTGAACCATTATTCATTGAAGCAGCAGCAACCCGTTTTTTGCTGGCTCTCACTGTCTTGTAAATAACAACATTACAGATTGTCATGACTACAAATGGTATTCCAAAACAACAGCTGATCATAAAAAACGCATAGGAAGGTGATTTGGCCCAGTTACAGAAACAAAATGACTGATCTTCAATGAACGAATACTCCGCCCAACCGAAAAGTGGTGGTGCCGACAGGACAATGGAAACAAACACACAAACTGCAAATAGAAATAAGTAGACTTTTGTGTTAGCAATGAAAATTTTCTTATCTGGAAAAATCTGACTCAATAAATGTATATCTTGCAGATTATTTGTTTAAGTTTACTTGAGAATATTTTCTTTGCCTTTAGATTGCAGTCCTAGGGTTTCAATCAACCTTTATGACAAAAAAATCACAGCCATGATAAAGTTATCTTATTATTTTCAAGACCACATTTATTTTGCATTGGTTGTGATTAAGTATTGATCTGGGGAAATGAAGGCATTGTTTACGGTGGTTCCCTTTGTTTGTAGCTGTGTTACATTGAATAATTGTTGCTAACTTGAGCTATTTTTTTACCAAGCTTTTCAAGTACATTTTTAAGGAAACGGAGGGTTAATGATCTGCTAATATTTTTACATCATAAAGGTGTTAATTAATGTCCAAATAATAACAACTTTGCGTTATGGCAAAAAATAAAAGAATACAGATGTGCTGACACACTAGTAATTTTTACACAAAAATTTTGGTCTTGCAGAGTATTTTTTTAAATGACATGTGCCATGATTTTTTATATTGCTTCGTTCAAAGGCTTTATTAATGAGGCAAGTTATTATATGTTCTAAAAAATAAATTTTCTGAATGCGGTGATTGTGTTAAAATTTTTGGTATTTATTGTAAATGATAATGATCAAAATGTATTGAATTTCGTATTGAAACAGACAAAATACGAAGTCTTTAATTACGCGATGATTTCTTTTGTTCAAAAGGCCGAACGATGCGTATCGGCTAGTATATAAAGTGAGCTACATATGAAATATGTAACAAATTGATTAAAAAAATCATGGATATACTATTCATACTTTCAAATTTTGGCATTTGTTTTTGTAATTTTGAAAAGTAATTCTGACCACCTGTTTTAAGTGCCCACTTCTCACTATTTTATAACGCCAAGTTTTCTTACATTCGTCTTGATGAGTGTCCTGTGTTTGTCTATATGTTGTAATCGTCCACTAGCTTAAGACAGTAGTGTTTTTGTCGGGCAAAGGATGACAGTGGTTGTAAATGCACTTTGCCAGTTTAATAAATGTTTCTTGACAATCCCGCAGCCATGACCAATGAAGACATGGATGTAGCGTTGCTCGACAATTAGCAAAGAATTCTACTCAAACCGGTGCTAGGCGCCGTCTTGAACTTACTATGAGGTATGAGCAAAGCTCATTGTCGAAGGCCTCATGGTGACTTCAAGATGACGAACAACAATAAAAGCTTTGTTCCTTTGCTTGTTTTACCATGTATTTGTAGAGACTTTGTCTCATGTGCATTTACTCCATATCCTTTCATTCACCATTGGCAAGTGTATAGGTCTAGTCAAGGGGAACATAAAAATGCAAAAAAGCAAGGTCAGGTCAAATATCAAGGTCACAAAGATTAAAAGAGGGTGAAATTGGCTGCTTTCACATATTTGACTGTAGAATCCTAGTGAGACGGAGTTTGCTTTATGTTATTTCTAAAAAATTGTGCAACTGTAAAATGTCGACAGATTTTTGTAGGATCTTGATGCAGAATTTTTCTGTAAGTTTCTTATCGCATGTTTAAACAAATGCATTTAACAACAAGAGCTGTAGCCGAATGGCAGCCAAATATACCCCCGCTCATTGAACCCTGAATCGATATGGTAAATGCAAATTTAAGTTGGTTGAGACACAATACAGGTGTGGACACAGTACAAGTGTGGACACAATACAAGTATGGACACAATGATATAATCTTCAAGAAAGAACTTTTCACAAGGGTTCCAATGAAATTACCCTGTCGAAATCAGACAAATATAAAATTCACACTTTTTAGCCTATTTAACATTTTACACAAAAATCATAAGCATTAGAGAAATTTCATAACAACACTTTGAAAACAACTTTTCAAGAGTATTACAATGAAAAAAGTGTGACTCTCGAACAATTTGATTTCACAATATCTTTGCTTTAAACTAATTTGAAAAAAAAAGAAATCATTGCAGAAGAAATCAATGAAAGTCAGTCAAATTATCTCCCCTTCCTGGTTTCTTCCTTCATGCACATCTTCATATAATGTCCTTCCTTTGTCTTAAGTTTCATTTAAATCATTCAAGTGATTTAAGAGGAGTTGTGCTTACGAGGTAACCCATACATATGGTATCAATGAAAATTAAAAGTTAAATTATCTCCCCTTCCTGGTTTTGGACAATAATTATTTTTCCTTCATAAACAACTCCATATAGTTTCCTTCCTTTGTGTAAAGTTTTATCAAAATCTTTCAAATGGTTTAAGAGGAGTTGCACTTACGAGTTAACCCATACATAAGGAATCATTGAAAAGACAAAGTCGAATTATTTTCCCTTCCTGGTTTCGGACAAAAATTATATTCCTTCATGCACATCTCCATATAGTGTCTTTTGTGTAAAGTTTCATCAAAATCCTTCAAGTGGTTTAAGAGGAGTTGCGCTACAAGAAGTGTGGACATACGGACGGACGGACAAACAGACAGACAGACAGGGTGATTCCTTTATACCCCAAACTTTGTTTGCGGGGGGTATAATTAAAACCATTTACAAAAAACAAGAGGCCAAAAGGGGCTACATCTGTTTCAGAATAAAGGGATTGAATTGTGTGTTGTTATGGTAATAAACAACTTTTGAACTATGTAAGATAGATTTTTTAATACTTGGCAAGTGTATAGATCTTGTCAAGAAGAACATAAATATGCAAAAAAATTAGGTCAAAGGTCAAGATCACAGAGGCCTTTTAAGAGGTCAAAAGGGATAAAATTAAGTATTTTCATATATTCTATTGTAGAATCTGGAGGCATATGTACTGTTTCACAAACAAATCTTGTATTAAGTTTAACTTAATGTTCATTTACTCCATATCCTTTCGTTAACGATTGTCAAGAGGGACATAAATATGCAAAAAGTTAGGTCAAAGGTCAAGATCACAGAGGTCAAAAGGGATGAAATTGGATATTTTTATATATTTAATGTAGAATCTAGAGGCATATGTAGTATTTCACAAACACTTAACTTAGTCTTTCTTGTAATAATTTTATCAGATATTAATGCAACTGCAGATCTCCTAATATGGCATAAATATTCAAAACTTTAAGTACTCTTGACAAGAACAAATAAAAAATGTCTACTTTAATGCGCATGCTTGATATCATTAAGAGCGTGCTAAATATCACGAAAACTTCTTTGCATTTAATGGAAGATATAAAAAGATACATTTATCACTAGTTTTGAATAACTTTTCTGAACTAATGGAAAACATATAACTGTTAAAAAAGGTGAACGCAATAGAAAGCTTTGTCTTAGTCATAGACCGAACAGCTTATAATGTACAAAATACGGAAGGCAAAACCTATTTAGGCCTTTTAAGAGGAGAGACAAATAAATAACAATACAAGTTTTCTTCCCAGACATCGATCAGTCTTATAGCATGTAATAGTGCTGTACCAATTAACGTTTTGTGTTACAATGAAAGGATGCTACGCAAGCAGGAGCAATATCGGTAATGGAAGTGAATTATTTCCCATAAGTTTTTAGGTTGATCAAAGGCTCATTTTAATGTTTAGGGTTTCATTCACATTTGTAAACATTTTAAGCACGACAGGAGAAGTAACAAGTCACTAAAGAAAACAAAATCAAAACTAGTAATGACAGGGACAGGCTATAAAAGAATAAAGATAAAAATACTACCTTAAATAAAATATACAGACACATCATTTGTAGAAATATTGACTTCTTTGGCTTATTGTTCGTGATCTTAATGTGATTTTTATCAAGTATTTTTTTCTGTTCAACTTGCGTTGGATATTCACACTACACTGCTGTTTTTTTAGTGAGTTTTTCTGATTCGACTTTGATGAACATAATCAAATCTTCGAGATACAATGTTGCTATGCACCTCTTACTTTAGAATTTGATTTTATTGATTTTTCGATTTTCCTTTAGCAACGCATGGACCTCGCCATTACATTACAAGTGGTACCCTTTTCTAATCTGCCATTCCTCCTGAAAGACTGAATAGATTTTCATGAAGCTTGAACACCATCTTTGTGGCATAATGTAATTGTGCACCTTTAATTTTAGAATTTATTTGATTGATCTGGGATCAACTGAAGGCATGGGGTCATATATTAGTTAGTTTTGATAAGATTTTTTCTACTTTTTAATTTATTGAACCAATATAAACGTATCTTAAACAATGCATGTAAGGTGATCAGTCTTTACGCTCATTGGATCCAGTGGCCAATTTCTTTGGATATTTGAACACAAGTTGGGAGAAACCTTCAGTTTGGGACACATAAAAATCTGAGAAGACAAATATGAATGTGAGAAGACAAATATGAATGTGAGAAGACAAATATGAATGGGGGTAATAACAATATTACCGAACAGAGTTATAAAAAGCCGAAGTCCGTGAGACAAAAAGACAAAGTAAGTGGAAACCAATGAAAAAAATGTCGACCGCAATGATCCTAACTTGGTACAGGCATTTCAAAAGAAATGGTGGATTAAACCGATCTTATGGTGCACCAAACCTCACTTTCCATATAGATATATTTCCGATAGAAACTCAATAGCAATTGCTTTAGACATGTCGTAAGACAGGGAAATGTTCATTACATTACTAAGTAAAATGAGGTGAAAGAGCCGATGGGTGGCTGATTGAATTTCATTTTGTTATTAACCCTAAGACAAAAACCAACTAAAATCCGTGTTCAAAGTAACTTCTCTTACCCTTAAACAAAACAAAGGTGAAAGTTTGAAAACATATATTTTTCTCTTTGTATACAGATACAACATAGTCAAATCTTTAGCACAAACATAACGGGCAATACAAGACAACAGAGAAATAAAAAAAAAACGCCGACAAAAAGCTATCGACTAAACAAAGGTCCTGAATTGGTACAGACATTTCTAAAAAATGGTAAGTTAAATCGGTTTTATTGCGTGCTAAACCTCCCCTTCCATTGAGATAGTGGCCGGTACCAACTCAACAGAAAAGCTATTGAAAAGTCGTATACAGCTGAAAGAAATGATCATCCTAGTACTAAATCAAAATAATCTTGAATCATAGTGCGTACCGAAACTTCATTTTTTTCATCAAGGGACTAATATCTATTGAAGAACTTTTTGAATGATTATATGAGACGAGACGTAATTTTTTGAATGAACAAATAAAGGGATATGAAGTAAATTTACATGGAACAAAATCAGCATCAATGCATGGCAAGATAAAGCAAATGGAACGACGCTTTAATTGTTGTTCTTCATCCTGATGTCACCATGCGTCCTTCAACAAAGAGCAAACACTCCCACCTAATAAAAAGTTCAGTTCAAGACGGCCCTGGCAACGGTTTGAAAGGAATTCGCTGGCTAAAACAACGGCAGTAGAATACCGAAGGAACAAGCACAAGATTACACAAATCGAAGTCCAGAGACAAGGCAAAGGCAAGAACACCAGAAGACGGAAGACCAAAGACACCACATGCCCACAAAACACACGAACATTACATATACAACACAAAAACTAAAGCACTAACAGTGCGAACTCTCAATAAACAAGAGTGACGTCAGGTGCTCCGGAAGGGTAAGCATGTCCTGCTCTGTATACAGCACCCGTCACACTGTCAGTGGGTCAATCCAGGGTAAAATCAAAACCGGTAATGTCAAATCCGGGAAGACGTGAATCAAGCTGAAAATGTCAGTTTTTATCTGTGTCATTGACATTTCATATCTATCTATGATGTCGTGGTGACGGCCATAGAATTTCTGAAGCGACGAAAGTAACAACGGCTGAACATATCCCTTACTCAGCAGTTTTTGTGACAGTGCTTTTGCTCTTTCCACAAAGTCATTGTATGTACTGCTCGCTCTTCAGTAACGAATTAATTGTGAAATATATACTCCATATGCTGGGGATGTAGGTATATTGCTGCAGAGAAAGGGAAAGTTCACAATTGGAAAGTCAAAATCATCACGTTTGTCATATAATCTAGATTTCAGACGTCCATGTTCGTCAATGTATAACAAAAGGTCAAGGTATGAAGCAGAATCGGGTGCATCGGTTGTCTCTTTAATTTCAAGTTCACTGGGGTAGATGCGATGTAAATATTCTTTAAATCTTGGGTTATTAAGAGAAAGTACATCGTCTATATATCTGAAGCTGAAATTAAAAGTCTGGGCTAGTTGTTTTTGTTTCTGTTGTATCAGCCCTTGTAAAAACTTTGCTCCATACGAAAATGAAGAACAACGCTCCTTCCAAGTATCCTTCCGGGAGTATTGAGTTTGTTTTTTCTTCTGTATTGCGACAGTGTTCAACCAGCTGACTAGGCTCCTTGAACTAGCTGGCAGTTTAGCGGCGAGCAGCTCTTGACCCGTCTTTCAAAATTACGTATTGTCTTTTTCTCACCACTCTAGTTTGTGGTCATGGAGTTAGTAGTCTACCTGTATTGGGTTTAATTCGTATGTTTTTTTTATACTATAGAGAAACGGGTAAAATAAAGGGAATGTTTGGGTGCCCATAAACCAGTTTAACCCTAAAATTGGCTTTTGCTAGTGCCGTTACCAAGTCCGGATGTCCCGAGTTCATATCGTTGTCTATGTTTGTCTTTTGTCTTATAAGAGTTTTTTTCTGTGCAGTTCTCTGGCAGATTGTGACATCTAATTATAATTTCCACCCTTATGTGTTCCTGTTGTCAATTTTGTTACATCCTTTCTCATGGATGCAGAGTCGTCAACAAGCATAACATATAATATGACATTGAATAATAAGGCGGTCAAATAGTTATGCCTAATTAGAACGTCTGTATAGTTTTTACAGCTCTGGCGTAGCGAATCAACTGCAATCGAAAGCAGGAGAAGATGGAATATTACTGTCCATGTTAGGGAAATTGATAATTTTGATATTTACTAGTAAATCAACCTTTTGTCGGAAATTTTTATTAATAAGATAACCATTTTCCTCTAATTCGAAATGAAGTCCAAAAATATGTAGATCTTTTTGTTTCTATGGTTTCTTCATCTCTAGTTTTGGCGGATATGTTATTGTGATCAATTTATTAACAGTTGCGTTATTGGTGGAAAGAACATCAACAATATATCTTTAAGTGGGTTTGAAGGATCTAGCATCTAAAATTCAGTCTGTAAGAATATTAAAATAAGTCTGCGAGTAGAGGAGCAGATTTTGTGCTCATCGGTATGTCAACTTGCTGTTGATACATAACACCTCAATATATGACCAATATATTTTCAATTAGAAATCAAGAAACTCTAGAAAATTAGAAACCAAATGCCTACCAACTAAACACCTCTTTTTCATCGTACCATACTTTTCCTTTTAAATGGTTTTTGAAAAAAAAATGCGGATTTTTAACCTTGATTGATACCTTTGATTCGTGATTTTAGTGTATCATGAGGAAGCGTGGTATACAGTGTGGAAAAAAATCAAAGAGAATGTATTTGAGAATAATGAACGGGATTTAAGATTTCCCAATAAATCTTCTCGATTTTTAAGTATCCACATATGATTTATGTCACTTCGGGTATGAAAAGTGTGTTCATAGTATGCTTCATGCCTGTCTTGCATTACAAACAAAACTTGGTTTAATAGACAATTCGACATATCAGATAGAAGAAATCCCCCTTTAGAAACGACCTACTCCTCACAGTTTTGGGAAAAAGGATACCTGTGATGATCGGAAATGTAACAATTATAAGTGGCACTTTGGTACGATACAAAACAACCTCTCGTTCTTTTTTTTTACATATTAAAAAATGATTCAAATTTACCTCCACAACCTTAAAACGGTTCAGAATCCGTTTTTAATTCTAACAGAGGTCTTGTAAAAAATGTAAACAACGAGAGAAGCCAACAGATTTAAAGACGCTTTTTAATGATGAATATTTCATACAGATACCTCATAAATACCTTGGTTTTTTTTTCCAATACCATTCACTGTAGTCATGCAGAGGTTTTATCAAATCATAATTAAAATATACATTATACGTGGCCAATAAGCTCGATTTACACCCATTTTTAGAGAAAAACAGGTAAGAGCCAGGAACTCTGTATTGATTTTGATATGATGAATTGATTTTAATTACAAGATAAAACGTTAAAATATGTTTATGGCTTCCTGTAGTATCTATTTCAAAATCTGCCTGAATAGGAATCTGATCGAGTATGTGGATCATGTTTTTTGAAAGACTGATCAGGGGCGGCACAAAAATTGTTAGGGTATTATAAATTAGAGGTATTGCATACAGAATAAAACCCAGTATGCTGAACTTGATGAGATTATGTTTTATCAATAGGTAAAGTATTTCATGTTTTGGAATTAAATGCGAATTGCTTGCTCCACACGCACAAACACCTTCTCGACTCCAACCTTCTCCATCATCAGATGACCCCTGGATAATTGTCTTCTAGAACAATCAATCTAAAGATAGATTTACCTTTTATTAATAAAAATACCATCCAAAGACAACAAGTTACTGCATGTTAATTATTTCGTTTTGTCTACATGTTTCGCCGGTTAGTGCGTCGTTATCAGGGAAAGATCGGCTGTCAACTTAGGAACAGATATTCAAAAGCGGTTCACAAGATCGTGATGTCGAAGGTAAAAATCTGCAGTGATGATTTCAAATTATGGCCAATATAAATGTGGCAAAGAAGACCCGAAACACTTTCAATGACCGAAAATTACATTCAAATGCCACAATCTATGTGAGAACTGCACAAGAAAAACAAATAAAAGACAAAAGAAAAAGGTTGACAACGATAGAAACTCGGGATAGCCGGTCTTGGTCCCGGCATTAGCAAGAGCTGGCGGTAGGGTTAAACTGGTTTATGGGTACCCAAACCTCCCCCTTCTCTCTCCCATTTCCCTATAGTATAAAAAACATATACATAAAACCCAATGCCTACTGACTCCAAGATCACAATCTTGTAAAAGAAAGAATAAACCTTTATTTAAGAATTAGAAAAAATGAAAGGATATGGAGTGAATGAACATGTGACAAATACATAAAAAAAACTCCAGTTTATCAAGGACTGTCCTGCATACAATAAATATCTGTATAGAAAGTAAATACTTCATGTCAAATCATAAAGTATCTTCAAAATTATTAATTCAAAGATCTTCCCAATGTCGATCATATCAAGTCAACTCTTTTCTGTCGAAGTACTTTGTGAAACTATCAGTTGACTTGAAGTTTATTGGAAGCTTAGAAAATGCACACATATCTTCCACAGTGTAGTTAATGTTAAGAGATAGTAGAAAAGTCATGAAAGGTCAAATTTGTACTTGTTTTTCGTAAATTTCAAAACTTAGTTAAATCATGTTAAGATTTGAACAGGAATATTTTAAAAACTTTTATCTTCTTGAAACAGATAAATGTTGAGGAATCATATAAATATGTCACAGTAACCTTTTAAATGCAATAAAAACGATTAAAAAGAAGAAAGTTGACAATTTTGAGCCATTTAGATTTGCCGCAACCTTCGATATAATGTTTCTCAACGTAATTGTGCTTATATACCCCAAACGGCTTTTGATGTCCGAATGTTTGGGATAAATTGAGTGATTTACATGACATTTTCTGATGAACAGTTTGAAAATCAACATTATACCGAGTTCCTATTGTTGTCTACGTTTGTTCGTTGCCTTATACGTGTTTTTCTTGTGCAGTTCCCTGGATGTTTATGGCATGTAAAATTTCAGCCATTGCAGATGTTTCCAGTTATCTATTTTTTACATATAAGAATTTTGACCTAAATATTTTGGTAATTTGCGAGTATTTCAATATTGATACCTTTAATCTCTAATTTTTGGGTCGATTTATCCGTCATGAATATTTTTACTTATTAAGTGAATTTCGTGGCATCAAAACTTTAAAGTAGTCTAAAAGTACTTCAAAAGTGTTTTCGCTTTTACTGTTAGTGAACCTTTCTGAATATTGAGTCAGTACCCATCTGTACATACAGACTTATAGCAAAATAAATTGTATTATCAGCCCAAATAAACTGCATATCATGAAAAATACTCGTTCAAGTGAGAATTTCTCATATGAATGCACTATCAAAATTCAACATATGTTTTGCTTGTTCACGACCCCACATGCATGACAAAATTGATACATCGATGTTGTATTTTTCAATATTTCGCAAGTGAATTCTGCACAAACCGATTCTAGGAAGCATAACAATGAAAGTATTTTTTCCCATTTGCTAAATCTCACCACGTACTAGTATTTCATGGGCTTTTATCACTAGTACATTTATTAATTGTCTTCTAGAACAATCAACCTATAGATAGATTTACCTTTTATTAATAAAAATACCATCCAAAGACAACAAGTTACCGCATGTTAATTATTTCGTTTTGTCTACATGTTTCGCCGGTTAGTGCAGCGTTATCAGGGAAAGATCGGCTGTCAACTTAGAAACAGATATTCAAAAGCGGTTCACAAGATCGTGATTTCAAAGGTAAAAATCTGCGTGGGAATTTCTCATATTAATGCACAATCAAAATGTGGCTTTCTTGTTTGTTAAAATTAAACTTGTTTTCTGCCCATCTGAATATATGCCCACATCTCCCAATTTAACTTGTCAGGTTTTCTTACAATCAACTCGATGAGTGCCCTGTGATCCTTTTAATGTTGTATTGTCTATTGTTCCCTTTGTGTGGCGACGGTACAATGTTTGTAAGAGTATTTTGCCCGATATGTTATGCTTGTTGACAACCCCGAATCCATGACAATTTGGATGCATGTATGTGGCGTTGTCCAACGTTTAGCTAGTGAATTCCGCTAAAAACGATGCTAGAAGCCGCCTTGAACTTACTGTGAGGAAAGAGTGTTTGATCTTTGTTTGAAGCCCCACGGTGACTTCAATTGTAGAATAACAATGAAAGCTTTGTTCCATATGATTAATCTTGCTATGTATTCATAGAGATTTTGTCCGATGTACATCTACTCCATATCCATAAATATTTCATTTTAACACTCTTCTTCGTATTTAGTCTAAAGCCACACAGCCGAAATGTAGGGCACTCAACCTTCACTTCTTTTTGTCCTTTTTAGTTTTTTTTTAATTTGTACGTTTTTGCATGGTTTTAGTGATTAATTTTGGCCTACTTACCATTTTTGTACACATTAATTTTTGATGAGTCCTTATTCAAAGAAGAAACCGTGACATAACAAAATACGCTATACACATTTACATTTCCCATGCTTTATCATAGCAAATAATGGAAAGTTTGATTACAAATGGAAGTATAATTGATTGGAAAGCAGCGATATATTTAATTAATTGGAAAACAGCAGAAACAAAATAAATACTTAACTGGTAGATAGAACCACATGATTATTGATGGTGAGCTGTTGTACGTCTCTATAATGTCTATTTGTTTTGAAGTAATATTAATCTTTTTATACAATATTTCATTAAATGAACTACTTTTTGCACTGAAATAAGTAAATATTTAGATCGTTAGTTAATTTGGCTTATTCACATAACAGAAAACCGTCCTTACATGATGTGCGACGAACTCGAAAATACTTTTTTATAACACAAGGATTAGTAATGCGCAAGGAAATACTTCATGATCATGATGAAGTCTAGGTCAATGAACATTTTCTTTGAACACATCTTAAATATGATCCAGTAAAGTAGTCCAAAGAATTTTTTGAGGACAAATATATTACAAATAAAACACAACTATATAACCGCGATTAAGACTAACTTTTAGCTTTAAACTCATTGGTTGTCTTCAAATGTGCGCTTTCATATGTTTTTAATGATTTATTAACTCCATTAAAATGTCAGTCTTGGTCACCAACTGCTTCTCCTTTCGATCGAAGTTTAAGACAAAGTGTCCTCCAAAACTAAATGAGACAGAATACAAATGATTGGAATGGCATGCATATTGATTTAAAACTTTAAATTAATTGGTTGAATTAATTGACAACGCGTAACTGGTCCCTTAAATAAAAAATATTTGATTTTTGCATCCTTTAGGTGCATTTTCATACACTTAATTAACAATACTTAAACTGAACAAGACACGAATTATTTAAAGTTGGTTATGAATGCAAAAGAAGGAAGAGAGATTAAAATACAAATATAAAAAATCCCAGGACTATCCCTCACTATACCTGTTTGTTATATTTCAAGTCAATAATTAATAAATAAGCAGTCAACCTTTCATAATTAATACTCTAAACTAAGTATTTACTTAACATACCATGATCGGATGTATAAATGTGCATATTTAATTTTGCAGTTTCATGGTTTGTATTGCATGAGGGGTGCCACGCGTGGAGCAGATCATGCTTACCCTTCCGGAGCACCTGATGATACCTCAGTTTCATATAGGGGTTCACACTGCTAGTGCTTTAGTTTTGTGGCGTTCTTGTTCACTTTTGTTTATTTGTTTTGTCTTTGTCATACTGTCTCAATTCTTGTTGCTGTGAGTTGCCGTGATGTTGGATTTATGATTTTAGAATTTCCCCTTCCCTTTTCTTGCTTTGGTATTCGTTTGCCGATGTATATCTGACTATGCAATTTGTAACTTTAATGTATCGCAATTCGTTATAAGACAAACAATTACTGTGAATTCATTTAATTTCGTTGGTATCAATTTTCGTGGGTAGAGAAAAAAAGACATTTCGTGGTGTACGTAAATTCGTGGATTGCCACTTGTTCCAAAAAAAATTACTTGAAATTAATGAAAATAAAAATTCTAAAATTCATAGCTTTAGAACCTTCAGTATTGATGTCAAAACATCAAAATTTAGAACTGTACCTGTAATTAAAGTGTCACCTGTAATTAACAATTCATAGTAGTGTGTAGATATTATGTAATTTGGGTAATCATCTGACATAACCTTACTCCATTCGTTATTTATAAATAGACACATGTATTGATTGCAAAATAAACATATCCTTTTCAGTGGAACATAATTAAAATATAAAAGTTTAATTAATATATCTAATCAAAACTAAATTGAGATGTTTCTTGTCCAAACTTCTTAACTGGAAATCAACACTTTAGCGTAATTGAAAAACAAAACAGGAAGCCAGTAACCGCTAATTTGTAACTGGGAAACACTTNACTTATTTTGCTGTTATTAAAGGTTCAAGGGAATGCATACCTACCCCTTTTTGGTTTTATCAGATTGTGTGGGGCTCAGGTACAAGTGCAAGGTTTATGGCCTTCGTTGATCAGGTCCTTCATTATGTTTATTTGTGTTTGAAGCTTGCACACACGCTTGCACAAGAAAATCATATTTCGTTGAGTATTTAAATTCGTGGTTTTGGGGATACCCACGAAAACCACGAAAATTGGTACCCCACGAATAAAAATGAATTCATAGTAGTATAATGATATGGAAATTTTTTCGAACGATTTTTTTCATTTTTGTTTCCCACAAATGTTGATACATCAACTGGCAAATAAACTTAAAGAGAAGAATAGGCAGGGATGAAATAATAGGCCTTTTAAAAAACTCATTTGGTCCTATTCAGAAACCAAATTCACAGTAACTTCGGTATTTAGTTATTTGGACCGCTGTTCGGTTTAGATATTTACATACAAAATGAAACAGTTATCAGCCTAACACAGAAAGTGTTATTTACCCTGAACACAGTTCATAACACTGTCCGTATTTAGATTACTAGGTCATTGTTTACTATGACACTGCACTAATTTTGTGAGATTTAAAATATATTCAGGGTTTCAATTGTCTATTGTAAGCCGGCCATATGAGTGAAAACCAGAAGCGAAGAGTGTTTGTACCTCCAGTTCTCAATGTGATGGAAAATCAAGGAAAAGATAACAACACTTTCTTGAAAGGGCCTTATTCCATCTTTCAATCTCGCCAACCACAGAAAATGATAACCGAAAGAACGTGTTCATACACTTTAACCTTAATCTTCTTTGTATTCAGTAGAAAGTTCAAGCGACTGGATCTTTCACCACTATATGTGTGTCAAGTAAAAACGGGGACTTGTGGAAATAACCTTCTCTTTTTTATTTACATTTGTAAATGTATCCAAAAACTATTCAAACCACAGTCAATAGAACAAATAGGTTAATTGAGTATGATTGCAAACTGTTCCATTTGTATTTAACCACAAAATAACTGCTCGAAATTCATTCTCTGTGTTTGAAACAACTCAAATGGAAAATTAATGATGATCGTGTCCTCTGGTCCTTACGTATCATCCCTACAATGTTGCGATATAGAATATTCTACTCAAGAACTCAATTGTCTCGAAGGATCCATCGATGGCCGATGTTTACACATCCCTTCCTTTAACAGCCTTCCGGAAAGGTGGAAAGCATAGGTCAGCATCTCGTCAAGAGTAATTTCAAAGGAAGTCAAAGCAAAAAAAAACATAATTCTTCTAGTACCAGAAGGTGTAACTGCTAAAGATGTTCCACTAGCCCTTTTACATGGGAGCTAACGATGCCCAGGGCGCCAACAATACCTTTCGGATTAACACCGGTTTTACATGCATTACCAAAAATTTGGTCTATGCCAACAAATGTAAACGCTGTTTTATGTTGTAAGTCGGAGAAACTTGTCGATTCCTCGGTGATCGTTTTGTTGAGCACTTAGGCTCCGTTAGGAAACAGGATGATTGTCCAGTCGACAACCATTTTTGAAGAACACATCATAATGAACTTGACATGCAAGTCTCCGTTCTGTTACAGACAGAAAGTGGTAAAAATTCAGGCAGTTTTTTAGAACAACGCATCATGTACTTTTTGGGCAGCATTCGCCCAAAAGGTATGAATGTGAAAAAAACAGTTATATTCATAATTATTTCATCCGTCTGTCATATCCTATCTGTTCTTCTTTTGATTTTATTACATTTGTGTGTAATTTTATATATACATTTCAATATTGACAATTATATTGATTGAAAAAGTTCGAGATATTGTTTTCACATATATGTACCTTTATTTACTATCCTATGGGAAACCTCTGTCGGTTATCTCGCTGTACAAAGTTAGCTATGTATAGTTCTAACATGGCTCTTGTTAATCGTCAACCAGGTAAATACTCGATTACCATATATTTTGCACTTGCGCAAATGGTATCGGAATATGAGTAAACGGGATGAAAAACAACAATATTTATTAATTTTGTTCGTTTTAGTTTATGAAGGAAATAAAGGTTAAGAATAGTTTTTAACTAAATCATGCCAATTAAGACACGTAAATGAGTACTGTTTTGCTTTCGATTTGAATTTCGAACTTGCATCAGTTAGAAAACGTCAGATTGTGTATTGTGACGTCATAGACACTGACAGTAATGGAGGTGGAAAATCCGCCTTCTTTTAGGTCGCTTCAGAATGGAAAATTCAATTTTCTTTCATATTATAATCGAAATAATTCATGGCAGGTATATGGTTATTGTCATTTAACCATGGTTGGGCCTTTATATTCGTTAATTTAACTCCTCGCTGACGCTCTGGGTTAAATTCGAATATAAAGGCCCAGCCCATGGTTAAATTTCCAATAACCATATACCTGCCATGAATTATTTCTTAATTAAAAAGGAGATAATTTTGATTTAAACATGAAAAGAGGCTATTGATATGCTAATATGAGTGACACTTGTATATCGCTTATTACCATTCAACCTATCTAATTACACAATAATAATTAACGAGCTTCACCGAGATAATTATAATTTGTAATTAAATAGCGAGAATTGATTAGAAGTGATATACAAGCCTCACGAGTTATGAAACCTATTTCGCTTACGATAAATTCCATTTGTAAATTCTTCTGTTGTGTTCTCCCAATTACGTTAGGTTGGGAAAATTTAGTTTGTTGTGCTTGTGAATACATTGAATATTGACTATGTTCTTTAAACTTATCCTTATAATGAATGCAAAGTCCAACGATAATTTTTCTCGTATATGAAACAGAAACTACAAGTAACTATGTTGCATTATAAGCATCATCAGTTGAATTGTAATCACAGTTTTAAACATCTATTATAAAATTAATCTCTAGCACTAGCAGATATGTTTTGATCTTATTTAGCCATTTTGATCTTATCACGATCTTAACAAGCTTAACACAATTTTGTTAAGACTGTGTAAAATATTCATTCGCATTTCAAGATAATTGCTTTCAAGAAGACCTGTTCAGTTTATCAAGATCAAACAAGCTAACTGCGTTCAAGGACGATCAAGATATATTAAGTTTGTCCAGATCAAACAAGATCAAATCAGGATCTCGTTTGATCTTAACAAACTTGATTCGTCTTGATTGTTCCTGAACGCAAATAACAAGTCAATCTTGTTTAATCTTGAATAATCTTAACACGTCTTGATCGTCCTTGAAATCAATTATCTTGATAATCAACTTAAAATCTAACACTGTCTTAACAAAGTTGTATTAAGCCTGTCAAGATCATGATAAGATCAAAATGGCCAAACAAGATTAAAACATATCTGCTAGTGAGATCTGCTTGTAAGTTGAGTTAATATGTTACGAATTATTTGTAGTTAAATGTAGGTGTAAATTTCTCTGTTTTCCGATGTCAATTTGATAAACTGTTATTTTAACAATGAAATAATATATTTCTAGTTGTCAAAACATATTTGACTGTTTTGGGAGAATGAATCAATATGTGTGTACACGCGAAGCTCATTATTTTCATTTTTTCTTCTTTCAAATAAAATTTAAAAAATAATGCAGACGACATAATGAAATGAGCACGGAATTAAAATAACAAAAATAATTTCCATGACGTGTTTTGACGCGATGTGTGACCTCTAGAACAACCAATGAAAATACGGCTGAAAAGTATCTAATCATATGAACGGCCAATGAAATGATAGCATACAATTTATCACTAAGTGATACGAAAATTATCTAATCATGTAAGAAATAGATATTGCTGCCACATCATAAGAGAATTAAAATTATCTCCAATTTGAACCATACAAAACTAACTTGGTACAGCGAGGTTTCTAATTATCTACTAGGTTCACGATCAGCGTATTAATCACTTGTTTTCCATTTAGAAACGTATGAAATTTACTGAGTAGTTTTTATCTGTCATTTGTGTTGGACATTTTATCTTTATCACTTTCCTTGTCCCTGTCTACCACCAATGAAGGTCTTATTGACCGATTTGTCCCATTTTTTTTAACTTTTAAACCTTTTATGGTGTTTTATTTATAAGGGACTTTCCCGACTTTTGGAAAGTCCTTACTGCATTTCTTCTGATTATTATTATTATTATTATTATTATTAAGGTCTTTCCCACTACAATGGAAATACCTTATTGTATTTCTTCTGATTATTATTATTATTATTATTCTTTTTTTTCCGCGGAGTCTTCCGGAAAAGTGTCGCGACATATCAATTCGATACTTGGTAGTATTAATCGGCTATGTCAGAGGTCGAAGCCACTCACCCTGTGAAACTGATCTGTTTTTAGTAACGGAGTTATCTGCCCCAAGACCGATCCCCTTGTTATCATGTTTGCGAAGAAACCGTAACCGATATCAAAATTCTTAGGTGGGGAAAATGTTGCATTTGTGCTCAGGATGATTTGTCAGGAAAAAAAATTTTTTTTGGGGGGTCGCGACCCTGGTTACGCGTTTTTGACCCCTTAATATGCAAATTTCCCAAATTTGTCGGATTTCGATGAAATTTAACTTCCAGGTAGCTTTCATGGTCCTGATTACAAATATGGGGTCGAAAAATTTTTTTTGTCCGCCATTTGAAATTTTGTTATCGCAATATCTCGGAAATGATAAAAAAAAATTCATGAAAACATTATATTGCAAAAATGTTCCTCTCATTGAGATCTACATTTGATTCAACTGAACGAAAAGTGTGCGACAACCCGTTTTTTGAGTTATAGCCCTTGACGGGTTTCCGTACATCGGTTTTTTGCGAATAACTTTTAAACGCTTACAGATAATATAGTAAACATATATGTTTAAAGTGATCAGTATGAAAAGACCTTCAATTTGAGTACCAGGCTGAAGGTCATCTTTGACCTTGACCTTTGACCTTGTTAGCACATAAACTCGGAAACCGTAATAGATGGCTGAAAAAGTATATTAGCAAAAATGTTCATCATGTCAAGAGCTACATTTGTTTGATCTGGACCGAAGCTCTCCGTGAACTCCCAAAGAGTTATTGCCCTTGACGCGTTTCGGAAATAGGTTTTTTGTGTATAACTTTTAAACCTTTACAGATAGTATGGTCATGTAACATATCAAATTAATCAGTAAAAAGAGACCTTCAATTTGATCCCAAGGTCAAAGGTCATCAAGATCATCGGTCAAGGTCATAGCCAAATTTTTGTTGTTTTTTATTGTAAAATCTTTAAAACGATTAGAAATGGCTGTTCTAATATATTGGAGACAATGTGTATCTCATCAAGATGATTTTAAAGATGCAACGTAACAAAACATGACATAAAGCAAAACATTGACTGGGAAAGACCTTGCAATTGTTCTCTGAACAATTGTCCTTTTAATTATTATTATTTTTATTCTTTGTCTGCGCGTCGTACAGAAAAACTACGCAAGATATGGAAATATCCTATGGTACTTGGTATGGGGATATTGTCTAGTTTTCAATTTTTAGGGCACGACCCGGAACTATTTTCCGTTACGGAGTTATCTCCCCTGGTCTGAAAACCTTGTTATCACTTAATCTCAGAAACCGTTATAAATAGCTGATGAAATGTCATGGGAAAAATGTTCGTTGTCGTATGACGCAACTTCAATACATTTGGTCCAAAAAGATATGACGTCATTTGACGAAGTTACGGGCCTTTGAAAAATGGAAGGAAATAAATATGGACGTTTTTGACGTTTTGTTTTTATTTTTAACGTGAACGAATGCTAAATCATATTATTTCATGAAAAAGTCAAAAACGTCATCGTTTAAAAGTCAATTTCAACGTTTTTAGACATTTTTCGACGTTTTTGTGATAAAAGTATTCCTATGATATATAAATCCCCAAATATTTTAAAAACGTCGAATTTCGAATATTGAAAATGACGTTTTTTTATGTTTTTGCGTTTAAAGTATAAGATTGAGATTTTTTACATCATATATCTTCAAAACGTCAAAAACGTCAAATTTTGAATAAACATAATGACGTTTTTAGACGTTTTGATAATATTTTCACGTGAACGAATGTTCAATCAAATTATTTCATGAAAACGTCAAAAACTTCATCGTTTAAAAATCAATTCCCATTCTAGGGAAAGTCCTTGCAATTGTTCCGTGAACAATTGAGCAAATCTCGTTTATTTATTTATTTATTTATTTTTTTTTTTTTTTTTTTTTTTTT
>MJUU01023981.1:109847-138799 GCA_002080025.1 Modiolus philippinarum
GACATATTTTTATCTTTTAATCGTGGCTCACCACAACTACGTATTTTAATTTTCGAATATTACTATGTGTTCATACATTCTAACTATTGTGTCCTCTCTTCAAACCGATTTGTGTCTTTGTGATGGTGAACTGGTACTCCTAGACCTTATGACTTGTGAATATTCGTTATTTTGATTTTTAATTCGAATGTTTAACGAAATGTTTCATGTAGCAGTTTTTTTATTTGGTATGTTCGGCGCTGAGCTTGCACGTTTTTTGCTTATCAGATTCAATTCACAGTCTTCTGAGACAGGTTTTCGGTAAATTGATCACTAGTTTATAAAAAAATTTTGTGCACTTGTAATATGTGTTCGCTTAAAGATACTTTGTTATAAACGCTTTGGGCCTATCAAATTGCATTGTGTCAATTTAATCTGTAATGCAATAATATCTTAAACGCCAATTATTTTGTGATTCTATTGCTATTAATGAAGACATGAGAAATAAAAAATGTATTTGTAATTAAATGTAAAAAGCAAAGGTAAACTAGATTTGCAATTGCAAGCAATAGCTGATGTCGCCCCTGAAAGCCAATTCGATGATTCCAGCTTGTTCGCAGCATCAAAATCTACCTAAAAATCAAATTTCGTTGAAATCGGACAAAGTTGAAATTTTTACGTATTTCGGTGGCCATCTTGGAAAAGGCAGCCATGTTGAAAAACATTTTCCATGCATTCCCTCCTCCAGATAGTGATCCAACTTCGTACCAAATATGAATGAATTCCATTGAAGCATGCTTGAGAAAATTTCAATTTTTCTTAAAATTGGATGAATTTCGAATTTTTCGTATTTTGGTAGCCATCTTGAAAATGGCGGCCACTTTGAAAAAAAATTTACTTGCATGCACCCCTCCAGATAGTGTTCCCACTTTGTACCAAGTATGAATTATTTCTGTCCAGGCATCATTGAGATATAAGCCGGACAAAAAGAGGTGGAAGAAAGAAAGAAAGAAAGAAAGCGTAATAATAATAATAACAAAGAAACGGACCAAAAACAATATGTCGTCCCGACTACGTCTGGGCGACATAATAAATAAAAAAAACAAAATTAACAATGAAAGGTTACAAATGTATTGAGTAAATACACATAAGACGAAGTTTCTACAAAAACATCAATGGTCTTCCACAGCCAAAATGCTAAGGAATAACTCCTTTACCTTTATCAAAGGACAAAACGAGACAGCTCGATAAATATGTTTGTAGTGATTGGTAAGCAGACAAATAAGTCAAGGATTATTTACAACATACTTACGTGTAATCATAAATGCTGCATTTCTTTTGGTGTAGATCGTCTTAAAATAAATTGGTTTGCACACCATAATGTATCTATTTACACTAATATTACACAGGGACATAACACTAAGAACCAACGTAAACATGTTCAAATATCCAAATGCAATACATGCAGCTTTAGACAGAATCCACTCTGCGAAGAAAATTGTCAGAATAGTGGTTGGCATATTAAGAACAGCAACTAACAGGTCAGCAGTAGTTAAACCAAGAATAAACACATTCGTAGCAGTCTTTAACTCTCGACATTTACATATTATTATCCACATGCAAATATTTCCAGTTAAGGAGCTCGTGCATACTATTGTCAAAAAAACTCCTTCAAAATACATTTGGACTCTGTTCCAACGAACTGTGCACATCGTCAACATGTGGATATTTTCCTATGTAGCAATTCACTCATAATATATTTGTTTACTCTCTATTTTCAGTGTCAGCTATGACAGAATAATCCTTTTTGTATACAGGTTAGCTTTCTTCGGAAGAAACTGGCTTTTCGTAAAGTCAATATAAAATTCTGTAATCGATTGCATTTGTAACTGAAGTACCCTTCGCTTAAATATCTATATAGTTAAATTGTTAAACACTCTATTGTTTCATTGTTCAATATAGAATTGCAGAAAATAAAAAATGAAGATAAATCAATGCATGTATCTTAAGATGGAGACGTCAAGGGCATTCATTTGCAATTATACTTTGAGGTGCGAGATGATTTAATGAGCGGTTTTGTAACGCAAAATTCTCAAATAATGTAAATGTGAAAAAAAAAATGAAGAAATATCACTCGAAAGATATAAATTTAACAAACGATTTAATAATATCAACACACGATTTAATAACTGTAAAGTAACTCATGAAAAACTTTTCAAAAATTTGATATTCAGTTAAGTGTTACCAGCCCAGTGATCTTTTATATATTTTGTGGGGTATAAACATGAAAACTAAGGTACTATTAAACAAGAACCCTAATTTAAATAGGGTTTATTTAAATATACAAGATAAAGCAATGTTATGAAAATGAAATGAGTTCCCTGGAAATTGTCAACAGATCCGAGCCAAACTCTTCTTGTAACTATTTGTCACCCTAGGCCATCTTTTGTTCTCTATCAGTTTTCAAACATCTTCGAGTTTATGGTCTTCCAAACGTTTGGATTTTGTATGAACTGGAAAGACATAAGTTGTCGAAATGCGCATATGCAGAATTTAAATTTACAGTGACTTCGGTATTCTGTCATTTGTTACCACTGGGTCGATGCCATTGCGGGTGGACTGTTAGTCCCGAGGGTATTCTCCAGCCCAGTAGTCAGTACTTCGGTGCTGACCCGAAAACCGATTCTATGTGGAACCTTACAATATCAATTTTTTTGTAAATTTTGTTGAAAACTAAGGAGTATCTCCCTCATGCAAAGCTCTGTCCTTAGCTGATTTTGGCTTTACATTTAGATCACATTGTTTTTTTTTTTTGTTTTTTGTTTTGTTCTCTATCAGTTTTCAAACATCTTTGAGTTTATGGTCTTCCAAACGTTTGGATTTGGTCTACACTGGAAAGACATAAGTTGTCGAAATGCGCATATGAAGAATTTAAATTTACAGTGACTTCGGTATTCTGTCATTTCGTTAATATTACCATTTCGTGGGTACTTAAATTCGTGGTTCGGCTTCTTGGCATTAACGGTCTAATGAAAAATGCATTTCGTTGGGAACTTAATTTCGTGGTTTTTGCAAACCACGAAATCCAAGAAAATTAGAACCCCACGAGCAATAGTACTTTCACAGTATAACAATTGTAGCCTTTGTACTAGGTCAGTATGATGTTATATCGACCTAGAAATGCATATTGACTTCCAGGTTCACTGTCGGTGAATATGCATCTCTCGGGTCGATATAACATCATACTGACATATTCAAAGGCTATAATTGTATAATATAATTGAAAGTTAATACTTTTGCACCTTTTTAAATGCATAGCACATTTTTAAATTAGTACGACTCTATACCTGTATTTGCACTATCTATGGTATTTTAGTTTTCATGATGTGGTGTATGCTTTCATTGATCTTTTATATATTTTGTGGGGTATAAACATGAAAACTAAGGTACTATGAAACAAGAACCCTAATTTAAATAGGGTTTATTTAAATATACAAGATAAAGCAATGTAATGAAAATGAAATGAGTTCCCTGGAAATTGTCAATACAAGATAAAGCAATGTAATGAAAATGAAATGAGTTCCCTGGAAATTGTCAACAGATACGAGCCAAACTCTTCTTGTAACTATTTGTCACCCTAGACCATCTTAATCCATTGAGAATGGCCCAACCACGAGTATAATCGAACGTCGCTTGTTCTACCGGACCCTAATAGCTCCACAAAAGGTAATATCATTAACAAAACAAACAGGACTGCTTTACTTGACCAGCAAGATACAGGCATGGTCGAAAGAATCCAAAGAGAATCCGGTACCGGATGTTGGAGAAAAATTAATTACTGCAAAAATGAAATATTTAAGGAAGTAAAATTAGGTCGCATTGCTGGACCATTTCAGTATTAACCCTTTCCGATTTTTCAGACCTCTCAGCAGCAGTACTTAAAACATCCAGTCGAGAGTATCGACTCGCTCATAATCTGTTATTCCATCACATGCATCGGTGAACGATTTCATAAATGAAGAGTTTTGTTTTGTGAAATACTCTATCATTTATGACGCTAGTGAACTTATCCAAAAATCTAAACACGAGTATTCTAGCTAACGTGACATCAAATCGGCATTCCGTATCTAGAACCGGGTGGTTTTGATTTCATGGTATTAAAAGTTTACGGGCAATACTTCTACGATAAATACATACCGATGGGTGCGGCGATAAGTTGTTTGAAAAATTCTTGACAGCCGTTCAATTGTTCATTGAGCAAAGGTCTTCAAATGAGAACATCGTCCATCATATAGACGATCCAATCGGCGTAAGAATACATAATCAATTTTTCAAAAATATTACAAATCTTGGTGTGTACCTTTAGCGGAGCAAAATACCGTTGAACCCTTAAAAATCATAATTTTTCTGACCAGAAAACTAGACCCCATAAACATGGCGAAGAAACTTCCACAAGTTAATACAAATAAAAGAACGTATAAATTATTTTATCCGTAGGAAAAAGGTTTCCCTTCAGGAATTACAATCTTTGATAGGATTGTTGAACAGCTTATCGTTCAATGATGGGCATTTTGCTGACGATTGATGGATGCAATATAAGGACAACCCATCACAAATCTAGGGTATCTAAGGGTATGAATGATCGTAAAGTCTGGTCAATGTTCATTACAAATTATAACGGTACCACTGATATGCTAGACCAATGTTGGTCGTCAAACTCAGATAAGGAACTGTTTATTGATATTGCAGTTCAGAAAGACAAAGGTTTTAGGGCTTCCCTAACAGGGTATGGGACAAATTTTATTGGCATCCTAGGTAGGAGAGCACTGGTATAAAGCAAAACGAAATAACCTAGTATTGCATTTGTTAAATTAAAGTCATAAAATGCACCCTATATTCTTTCATCCGTGTTATATGTTATTCATGCACCGCCACATATCGGACAATTTAAGAGATTTTTCTTCCATATTTATGTGTTTTGAGTTTTAGAAATTCCAATGACTTAGTATAAGGTATGAATTAAATACTGTTTGATAATAACTTAATACACCTAAGTGCTTGGCAGTGGCATTTAGTAAAATTTAAATAGGTGTACCTTTTGTTATCGTATTAATTAATAATAAACAGCTGCGCCCAAAAGTGCATGATAAGCCCGTCCCCACTCTTTAAGGTGTCTGCAGGGTATTAATTTCCTATTATAGAATTTTGTAAAATTTTCTGTGTAGAAACATAATTGTATTATTGTTCAAAATGTAAAATAAAATTTGGGGGTCACCGTGCATTTAAGCGCAAAATTTGAAATTGAAAATTTCAGGATTTTACATAGAAATGATAGAGAAATTGATCATATTTGAGGATAGTTTGAAAATTTATTATAGATTTTTTTCATAGTGTGCATGTGTTTAATTATCCTAATGTAGTTTACATATAAGAAATAAAAATTATGGGTCACCGTTGAAATAAGAGAGAAAAATTGCAAAATGTTAATTTCTCTAGTGATATCTTTGTTAAAATAATTTATCAAATTATCTCCCTTGAATAATTTCTGTGTTCTCTAAATCCAGCAACAGATTTAAAGCTCATGTATTTTAACTCACGTTTTTGTAATGAAAATGCTATAAAAATGATTAGGAATATACATTTTAAATACATTTGAACTTTCTCTTCATTTTAAATAACTATTTTGTTAAATTTCTTAATGAATGAAACCTAAATGAACAATTATTAGACAAAAATGGCGGAAAAATACTACTGAGACTCCTTAACCCTTCTTTCTTATTACATAATGTACGTTTTGTCACATCCCTTTCTTTTTCAAGATAGTGGTCATAGATTTAGTAGTCTATCTGTATTGGGTTTTATTCATGTTTTTTTTTTCTATAGGGAAACCGGATAGAGAAAGGGAAGGTTTGGGTACCCATAAACCGGTTTAAGCTTACCCCTATCTTTTGCTAGTGCAGGTACCAAGTCCGGTCACCTCGAGTTCCTATCGTTATTTATCTTTGTTTGTAGTCTATGATGTGTTTTTGTAGTGCAGTTCACTTTTTGGTTGTGGCTTGTAATTGTAATGTTCGGCAATTGTAGGTGTTTACTGTTATCTTGACTTCATAATTCAACTATAAAGACTAAATTTCTTAATTCTAGAAGAGAAAATCCTCCGATCGAAAAAAGCCATCTAAAAATTACGCAAAATAAGAGGAAATTACCAAAGCGTTATCAGAGTATATGTCAAGACGGAAAGTGCCTTTTCATGCTTTTTGGAATATTAAAAGTCCCATAACTGTGGAAAATAAATATTACCCGATAAATAAAAACGAAAGAGCCCTTGTTCCTGGCAACAGTCATGTAAATATTCAAGAAAACTGATTTAAGAATTTTCCAATAAGAGTACGACGTGTGGACGCTTGGATGAAAGGACAGACATACGGACACAAGTATCTCATAATGCGTCCCGTCAAAGACGGGTATATAGTAATTATTATTTTTATAAGCGTCAGGAGCACAAACTTTACTTAATATGCCAAAGCGAAACCAGGTCTACAAAATTGGTCGAAAGGAAAATCCGTGAGACATACAAAAATATCGAGAACATACAACCAAACACAAACACAAATCTTTTTATACAAGCCGTCATAATGCCGACTTTGAACGAGCATTTTATAAACAAAATGGTGGTTTAAACCAGGCTCAATAATGCACCAACCTCCCGCTTATATAAAAACTATCCATGGCTTTTGTGTGCCCAGACTGTGTTTAATTTCAAATCCATAATTTTGTAAAAGCATCACCTTGCGTCATCAAACAGGTAATTTTTTTTGTCGTTTGAAGTGTTCTGTTTTTGTCGTTTGGTGTTGGGATATTGTCGCTCGGTTCAAACTGAGATTCTGTTTTAAATAAATTTATTTTCGTCGCCAACAAAATATACAATATAAAAAATATGAAAACATCAGCAAATTGAATAATTTTAACAAAATTCATCGTTTACAACAAAAACAAAATATATCTTTGAAGCCTTCCCCGAACTGTCTATTCATAGCACCGTAAATAACTGGATTCATACAACTGTTTGAATATCCAATCAGTAGAGTCCACATATGAAATGAAGCATTTACTAGACTGGAATTAAATATACCTATCAGCATGCTTATACAAAGTGGCAACCAACAGATAACAAACATAATAACAACAATTGCTAATGCTAATGCTAGTCGAATTTCTTCGGATCTTTTGTTGTCTTTTTTACTTTTAACTGTTTGTGTTGATACATTTTTGGAAATATCGGACTCTTTTCTGCATCTGATACATAAATTTCGACATCCTCTGCTGCAGAAAGATTGTGCATCACACCAGTCGTTGAATTTGAGGTACGTTGATAAGTATGAAACAAAGCTGTCTTGTCATTTTGTGTAGATGAAATTGATGAATTATCTGGAAGCACTGTCTCGGCCGGAACTACTGTTCGGATTTTTGAACCATTATTCATTGATGCAGCAGCAACCCGTTTTTAGCTGGCTCTCTTTCAAATATATTTTCTTATATATAAAATATCACAGATTGTCATGACTAACAACAGCTGATCATAAAAAAACGCATAGGAAGGTTATTTGGATCTGTCACGGAAACAAAATGACTGATCTTCAATGAACAAATACTCCTCCCAGCCGAAAAGAGGGGGCGCCGACAGGACAATGGAAACAAACACAAAAACTGCAAATAGAAATATATAGCATTTTCTGTTAGCCATGGCAATTTTCTTATCTGGAAAAATCTGACTCAATAAATATATAATACTTTACATATGAATATCTATCAGATTTTTCGTTATACCTGTAGTCATTTATTTTGTCTTTACATTAGAAATTTTGCCTTGCCTATAGATTTCAATTCTTTGGTTTCAGTTAATCTTTATAACAAGAATAAATGACAGGGATGATAAACTGATCTTATTATTTTAAGACCACATTTATTTTGCATTGGTAGTGATTAAGTATTGATCTGGGCATTGTTTACGGTGGTTTCATTTGTTTGTAGCTGTGTTACGTTGAATAATTGTTGCTAACTTGAGCTATTTTTTTACCAAGTTTTTTAAGTATATTTTATAGAAAGGGGGGTGGTTAATGATCTGCTAATATTTTCACATCATAAAGGTGTTAATTAATGTCCAAATGATACCATCTTTGCGTCATGGAAAATAATGAAAGAATATAGATGTACTAACACACTAGTAATTTTTCACACAGATGTGGTCTTGCATTTATCTAAATGGCATATGCCGTGATTTTTCATTGCTGTTTTCAAACAACGGCAGTAGAATACCGAAGGAACAAAGGAAGTGATGATTACAAAACTCGAAGTCCAAAGACATGGCAAAAACCGCAACAGAGAAAAACAAGGACGTGAGACAGCTACAATAGACGGAAATAAAAAAGACGAACTTAAGAACTAAGGCACTCATAGTGTGAACTCCCCTGATAACCGGGAGTGACATCAGGTGCCTCGGAAGGGTAAGCATGTCCTGCTCCACTAGTAGCACCCGTCACACTATCAGTGGGTCAATCTAGGGTAGAGTCAAAACCGGGTATGTCAAATCCGTGAAGACGTGAAATCTAGCTGAAAATGTCCGTTTTCATTTGGGACACAGACACGTCATATCTGTCAATGATGTCATGGTGACGGCCATAAAATTTCTGAAGGGATGAAAGTAACAAAGGCTGAACAAATCCCTGACTAACAGCTTTTGGGACAGTGTTTTGGCTCTATTCAAAAAATCACTGTATACACTACATGCCCGTCAGTAACGAATCAACTGTGAAATGTACATTCCATATGCTGGAGAGGTAGGTATATTGCTGCTCAGAAAGGGAAAGTTCACAATATGGAAGTTAAAGTCATCACGCTTGTCATATAGCTTAGAATTCAAACGTCCATCTTCGTCAATGTATATCAAAAGATCTAAGTTCGAAGCTGAAGTAGGTATATCAGTAGTCTTTTTAATTTCAAGCTCATTGGGATAGATCTGGTGTAAATATTCCTTGAACTTTGGATTATTAAGAGAAAGTACATCGTCTATGTAGCGGAAGCTGAAATTAAAGGACTATATGCTTTTGTTTTTTTCTGTGTTAGCCCTTGTAAAAATTTGGCCTCGTACGAGAAAAGGAAGAGATCAGCTAAAAGTGGCGCGCAGTTAGTTCCCATGGGAATCCCAATTGTCAGCTGAAAAACGCGGCCTCCAAATTCGACAAATGTTTCAAATGTTTTATACATGAGACAAATTAGAATATGTTCTACAAGAAAAGCTTTTGAATGCAGTGATTGTGGTATTTATTGTAAATGATTTTGATAAAAATATATTGAAGTTTGTAATGAAACAGACAAAATATGACATCTTTAATTACCAGATGATTTCGTTTGTTAAAAAGACTGAATGATGCGTAGTGGCTAGTATGTAAGGCGAGCTACACTTGAAAAATGTAACACACTGAATACAAAATTCATTGACACGTAGACAATATCAAAATATGAAAAAAGTAACCAACTACATCGGGTGTAAGATTTTCTACATATGACGAGTAGTACTAAATAACTAATTACCGAAGTAACTGTGAATTTAATTTCTGCATATGCCTATTTCGACAACTTATGCTTTTCAGTGCAGATAAAATCTACATTTTTGAAAGACCATAAAATCAAAGATGTTTAAATACTGATAGAGATCAAATAACCAATATGATTTAAATATAAAGCCAAAATCAGCTAAGGACAGAGCTTTGCAGGAGGGAGATACCCCTTAGTTTTCAAAATTTTACAAAAAATTAGATATTGTAAGGTTTCATGATAATCGACTTTCGGGTCAGCACCGAAGTACTGACAACTGGGCTGGTGAATACCCTCGGTTTTTTAAATTAACAGTAACTTCGGTATTTTGTTATATATTTCATGATAAAACAAACAAGCAAATGTGCAAAACATCAAACTCTTGACAAGAACAGATTAAAAGGTATACTAAAAAGGCATGTTACGATTGTTTTTTGATTTATCACATTGACTATAGGGGGAAGGTTTCGGCCCAATAAAACTAGTTAAACCTAAGTCAGGAAATTTATTAAGCCTTTGTGTGTCTTGTCTGTTTTCTAGTTAGTTCACTTTATGTTTATGGGATTCTAGGATGATGTTTATTTCGCTGAACTTGATTGCTCTTTATTTAGGGGCCAACTCCGACCTGCCGTTGGATGTGGGGTTTCCTCACCGTTCATTGAAGATCTTATGGTGGCTTTGAGTTGTTATTACTCCCCTTTGGAACGTTGTCTCTTTGACACATTCCCCGTTTCTCTTCTTATTCCTATACTAATATGCGTATACTTGATATCATTAAGAATATGCTAAATTTTCACCAAAACTTCAAATATAAAAAAATAACTTTAACAGTAGCGTCGTATAACTTTTCTGAACTAATGGAAACATAAACTGCTATGAAAGGTCAGTGTGAAAGGTAAACGCAATAAAAGGGTTTGGTTAAGTCATGTTACAGACTAAACAGTTTAAATGTACAAAATACGGAAGGTAAAATCTATGCGGCCTATTTAAAAGCAGACAGACGAATAAATAACAATTCAAGTTCTCTTCCCAGACATAGATCAGTCCAATAGCATGTAATAATGCTGTACCAATAAACGTTATGTATTACAAGGAAATTAAGCTACGTAAGGAGCAACGTCGGCAATGGAAGTGAATTATTTTCCGTAAATTTTAATGTTGATCAATGACTCATTTTAAATGTTTATTGAGTTTCATTCATATTTTGTAAACATTATAAGCACGACGGAAGAAGTGACAAGTCACTAGACATGAGAAAACAAAGTGAAAACTTTTAATAACAATGACAAGCTAAAGGGTAAACATTGAATATTCTACTTAAATGAAATGTACAAACAGAACCGTCGTAGAAAAAATTGCTTCTTCAATTTATTTTTTTAATGATCTCAATATGATTTGTGTAAAGTTTTCTTTTTTTTTCAATTTGCAGTAGATATTCACACCATATCATTGATTTTAGTGGGCTTTCTAAACCAATGAATCGACTTTAATTAACATAATCATAATCTTTGTAATAAAATGTTGATGTGCACCTCTGATTTTAAAATTTGATTTGATTGATTTTTGGGGTTAGCAAAACATTGACTTCGCCATTAGAATACTAGTGGGTACCCTTCTCTAATCCGCCATTCCTCCTGAGAGACTAACTAGATTTTCATGAAACTTGAACACCGTCTTTGTGACATAATGTAATTGGCACCATTAATGTCATAATATGATCTGGAATCAAATGAAACGTGGGGTCATATATTAGTTAGTTTTGCTCATATTTTTCTAGTTTTTAATTTATTGAAGCGATATAAACGTATCGTAGAAGGTGCATTTCAGGTGATGATTCTGTACGCTCCAAATTCTTATTGATATTTGAACACAAGTTGGAAGGAAACTTCAACTTTATTCATAAAAATCTGAAGAGACAATTGTGAATAGAGATTGTAACAAAATTACCGGACAGAGTTGTCAAGAGCCGAAATCCATGAGACAAAACGACAAACCAGGTGGAAAGCAGCGGAAAAATTGTCCACCGCAATTGTTCTTACCTGTTTTGCAAAGGAAATGTTGCGTTAAACCGGTTTTATGGTGCGCCAAACCTCCCCTTCCATTGTGGAAGTGCCCCATAGTGTCCAAAGCAACTCAACACCAATTGCTATTGACAGGTCGTACGACAGTGAAAAATGAGGTTATGAAAGAGTAATTGGAAAATGGAATTTTCTTACCCTAGGACAAAACCAACTAAAATACATGGTACAAGTAACTTCTCTACCAAGGTAAGTTTTAAAAATATAGTGTTCTTTTTGTATACAGATATCCAATCTTTACCACAAACAAAACTGACAATACAAGACAACACAGAAACCATAATAACCGACAAAAAACTGTCAACTGCAATGATCCGAACTTGGTGGAGGCATTTCTATGAAATGGTGGGTTTAACCGATTTGATGGCGCACCAAACTTCCCCTTCCATTGCGGTAGTGTCTTGTGGCAATGCAACAGCAACTGCCATTGAAAGATCGCAGACAGTTAAAAGTTGAAAGAAATAATCATCCCAGTACTATTTAAAAAAAATCTTGAATCAAAGTTCGGACAGAAACTTAAAAATTTTCCACAAGGGACTAATATCTAGTGATGATCGTATAAGACGTATTTTTAAGCCTTCATTAATAAGGCGGGTACGGAGAGAACTATGTCTAATGAGAAATATTTTACGAAAGGATATGGAGTAAATGAACATGAGACCATAACACATATGTTTACTCCAACTGCAATAATTTTAATGAGCTGTATGGCCAATTTTGAAATTAATTCCTCATCAGCAGCACTAAAATCCAAACAAAGGAAATCCAAATGTTTAAAATGCATAAAACCAAACCAAATCCGAATAATCAGTAATATCAAATATAGTCAAGGACAAAACTACGATGAAGGGAGTATAACCTTATGTTTTAGAATTTACATAAATTTAGATAATAGTAGTAGTAAAAGTCTGAATAAGTTGTGGTAGCTCTCGCGTAAAGAATCAAATATGAAACATACACTCCTTAAGTTGGAATATTACTAACCTTTTTAGGGAAATCGAAAATAAAATCGTCCCTTTTGTCGTAAATTTTAGTACTGAGATTACTATTTTCGTCAATTTCGAGTTGTAAGTCCAATAAATGATGTGGATCCAGTGGTTACTGCCGTCACTTTTATATGTAGTTCTGGTGGATACATTATTTTGATTAATTTAGCAAACTGTGTGTTATTGATGGAAAAAAACATCATCAATATATCTATAAGTGAGATTTAAGGAACTTGCATCTTTCATTTTATGACCCTTATGAGCCCAATTGTGTCGTTTGGTATGCCAACTTGCTGTTGATAAATAACACCTCTAAATGTGACAATAAATATATATATGGAATATAGGACATTTTGTTTTTGATACGGACTTTATCAGGGTCAGCTTCAAGTGAGCCCGTAAGGGTGAGCTTGGTGCTTTACGCTGTGATAAAGTCCGTATCAAAAACAAAATGTCCTATATTTCTTTTATCGGTAATTTACGAAATGATAAATAAAACTGTATATTTAGTGGAAAAAAGGCTGAAATTTCTATTTTAGCACAGTTAATCTGTTGTAATTTGCAATATTTTTTATGGATTCTTCATTCAACGTATTACGCGTATGAACAAGACAAATAGTACAAAATGTGACGTCAGCATAGCAACCCGCACCCGACACCTTCATAGTGACCTAATAATTTTGTGATCATGTCCAGTTCGGTGATACTGAGGTTATCAGTCTCTTTGGATCAAAGGAAATTCATACAAATTACCGATAACATCAATTATAAAATAAGCATACTGCACGCCTATTTTTCATCGGAGCATACATTTCCTTTTAAATTTGATTTAGAAAAAAGAAAAGTGGATTTATCACCTTAAACAACAGATTTGTTTGAATCGGCAAATGTGGACGCCTTTTATACAGTGTGGAATAATCAAATAATTTGGGATAATGTCTTTTAGAAAATCAACGGGATTTAAGATTTTCTTATAAATCCTTCGAATTTTTTAGTATCCAGTATAATGTCATTTCGGGCATGAAAGGTTTCACAATATGCTTTACACTGCAGACAAAATCGTAATTAGGTTAATAGACAATTATCTCAGATAGAAGAAGTCACCCCTTAGAAACGACATTCTCCTAACAGTTTAGAGGAAAGTGATTCCGTTGATGACCTGATATTTAACAATAAAAAGTGGCATTTAGGAACGATACAAAACTACCTTTCGTTCCCTTTTATAGATATTACAAAATGGTTCAATGTACAACTCTACAGCCTGAGAACATTTCAGAATATTGTTTCTCAAATCAACAACATGAAGACAACGAGAAAAACCAGCAGATTTAAAAACGATTTTTAATGATGTTCAGGCTTATACATATACCCCATAAAAACCTTGTTTTTCCAGTACCTTTCACTTCAGTCATGCAGTGGTTTAATAAAAACATCAATCAAAGATAAATTATATCTGCCCAATAGGCTCAATTTACACCCATTTTTAGAGAAGAACAGGTAAGAGCCAGGAACTCTGTATGGATTTTTATATGATGAATTGATATTAATTAAACGATAAAGTTAAAAATATGTTTATGGTTTAATGTAGTATCAATTCAACGTCTACATGAAAAGGGTTTGATCAAGTATGTGGATTACGTTTCTTGAAAGAATGATTAGGGACGACATAAAAATTGCTATGGTATTATAAATTAGAGATATTGCATACAGAATAAACTTAGTATGCCTAACATTACTTAAGCTGATGAGATTAAGTTTTATCTATAGGTAAAGTATTTCATGTTTTCGAATTAAATGCAAATTGATCCGCTGACATCTGCTCTACCCCCAATTCCTTCCTACGTCATATGATACCTGGGTAACTCTCTTCTAGGAAAATCACCCCATAAATAGATTAACGTTTTATCAAAAATTTTGAATTTGTGGCAAACATTATGCTATACAACACATAGAAGTGTCTTCATAATATTTTAGCAATCGCAATTTATATATCCAATATAAAAAGAATCAATGGAGATTTATTGTATTTATTTTTACGCACTACTTTAATAATATAATAGTACAGAGATTTAAAAAGAAAACAAAATCATCTAAAAGAATATTGAGTGAACATATATCAAACACTCTAAGCATTTTGCATTCTATATAATTAGTGAAGGAAAGAAAAAAGATTACAAAATGGCCGAACATTACAATCACATGCCATAACCCACCAGGGAACTGCACAAGAAGAACAATAAAATGACAAAATACTAACATAGACAACGATAGGAACTCGGGATAGCCGGACTTGTTACCGACACTAGCAAAAGCTAGCGGTAGGGTTAAACCTGTTTATGGGTACACAAACCTCCCCTCTACATTTTCTCTTGATTCTGTACACACATTGAATATATAACTTAATCATATATATATATTTTCATAAAAGGGCTAGTTCCGAAAAAAAAAACAATACGCTAGCCAAATCCTTTAATTTCAGTTTCCGTTATATAGATGATGTTCTTTCATTGAACAATCCTCAATTTAAGGTTAACCTTCATCTTATATACCCAAATGAACTCGAAATTAAAAAGACCACTCATACACCATCATCAGCATCATACCTGGGCCTATACCTCTACATTAACAACTCTGGACTTCTGAAGACAAAACTTTACGACAAGCGTGATGATTTCGACTTTCCAATAGTAAACTTCCCGTTTTTGAGAAGTAATATTCATACATCTCAAGCATATTTCGTGTACATTTCACAACTCATTCGCTATTGCCGTGCCCGTAGTTTGTACAGCGATTTTGTCAATAGAGCGAAACTACTGTCTCAAAAACTTTTATATTAAGGGTATGTTCAGTCACTGTTGCAATTGTCACTACAGAAGTTTTTCGGTCGTCACCATGAATTGACAGACAGTTACTATGTTTCTATTTCACAAATAAGAACAAATATCTATGGGAAGATCAAGAGTTTGTTACCGGACTGACTAAACCGACTGTGACAAAACCACTGGCAGCGTTACGGGTGCCACGCGTGGAGCAGATCATGCTTACCCTTCCGGAGTACCTGATGATACCTCAGTTTTATAGGGGTTCACACTGCTAGTGCTTAATTTTTGTGCCGTTCTTGTTCATTTTTGATTACCTGTTTTGTTTTTTAATACTGTCTCAATTCGGGTTGTCTGTTTGGATTTATGATTTTAGATTTCCCCTTTCCTCTTTCCTGATTCGATATTCGTTTGCCGATGTATTTATTCATCGAAGCCGTATTTGCATTCAAGCATTTTGCTAAATTCGATATGAATAGACATATTTCTCATTTAAAATCAAATTTCATACAATGCCGGACAATGTGACGTGGTCAATGGTAAATATTTATGGGAGGATATTTTAGAAAATGTGGTAATATGGCAATAAAATTAAAATTATATCTACATGATATCTTGGGTTTAATGCTAAATATCCTTGAAGCTGCGATATGATATGTTGTTTTAAAAGGTCATAAGAACAGAAAGTAGAATGGGATATTGTTAGATATATCATGCAGTGAGTGTAAGGAACAATTGGAAGATCTAATTTTAATTTGATTGGCTTTTTATGTTAAGTAATTTAAGCAAGTATTTCTATGACAAGTGACATTTTTTGAATGAGAGAGATGATCCCTATTTTTCTTATTATTTTTAGAAATCATTATGAAATTATAAACTTTTTGAAAAACAACTATCTTTTTTTAATTTAGAAACAAACACTAGGACAGCATACAGGTCATTCTTTCACACAAAAAAAAAACTCTAAAGTCCCCGGATTACATTTCAAAGCGTTTAAAACGTAAATCACAAACTTCCCATGATGATGATGTTGCATGAAGATAGTATTTTAGAATTTGAGATAAAAAACATTGAATTGCCACTTCCTCTGAGGGTTCTATAATAATTGCCACCCCTTTTGAAGCCTTAAATGTCTCATTAATTGATCTCCCTGGTTTTTTGTCGATGCACATGTGTCTAGCATTCTTCAGTATATTTGAAGATCCCCTTGTAGTAAAAACTCTGACCGACCTCCATGAAAATTACGTCATTGTCCCTAGTGACAAAGCTTCAAACATCATACTGTTCGTGTGTAAGAAACACTATCTCGACTGCCTTGTGAATTTGATGGGCACCCATAGTTCATCTGAAAACCCTACTTATACCCCTACTACACTATCGAGGGATGAGATTGTTAAAAATCACACTTGGCATTTTGCATCAAAGGAAAACAATCAACTCCCTAACATCTACTGGGTACCAAAACTTCTTAAAAATCCTTACAGAGATTCATTGACGGGTCGTCCAGATGCACCACTTAACCTCTTTCACAGCTCCTCACTACTTTGTTGACCGCAGTAAGAGATGGCCTGAAAAATTACTGTGATAAAGCTTACTCCACGACCGGCGTGAATCAGATGTGCAGTCTAAAAAATTCCAACGATCTTCTTGACCAGGTATTCTCAACCAGTCTTACCCATTGCCATAGCATTCAAACTTTTGACTTTTCTACTCTTTATACAACCCTGGTCACACAATAAGCTGAAAACAGTAATTGAAGATTTAATACATCAATGTTTCTGCAATAAAAATTGAGAACGCAGATTTTTAGTAGTAGGGAAATACAAAACATATTTTGTTAAGAACCACACTGATTCAAATAAGAAGTACACTGAGACTGACGTAATCAAAATGTTAGAATTTTCGATCGACAATATTTTTGTCGAATTCGGAATCCTTTTTCTTAACAGACAATAATGATTCCTATGGGAACTAACTGTGTGCCACTTTTAGCTGACCATTTCCTTTACTCGTACGAGGCCAAGTTTTTACAAGAGCTTAAATAAAGAACACAAAAACATTTAGCCAAGTCCTTTAATTTCAGCTTCCGCATTATAGACGATGTACTTTCTCTTAATTGTCCTTTTAAGGAATATTTACATCAGGCCTGTCGAAATGAGTTTGAAATTGAGGAAACAACTGATGTACCTACTTCAGCTTTGTACTAGGATCTTTTGTTGTTTATTGACGAAGATGGACGTTTGAAATCTAAGCTATATGACAAACGTGATGATTTAAATTTTCCAGTTGTGCATTTTCCTTTTCTAAGCAGCAAAATACCTACCTCTTCAGACATAGTTGATTCGTTACTGTCGAACGTGAAGTTTGTACAGGGATTTTCTTAACAGAGCAAAAACACTGTCCCAAAAGCTGCTTAGTCGGGGATTTGCTCAACCATTGCTAATTTCATTCCTCAAGAAATGCTATGGCCGTCAGCATAACATCATTGAAAGATATGATGTGTCAGTATCTCAAATGAATACGGACATTTTCAGCTAGATTCACGTCTTCCCGGATTTGACTACCAATTTTGACATTTTCCTATATTGACTCACTTAAAGTGTGACAGCTGCTGTTGACAAAGCAGGACATGCTGACCCTTCCGGACCACCTGATGGCGCTCTCGGGTTTCGTGGGAGTTCATACTGTCAGTGCTTTAGTTTTTTGTGTTGTCTTGTTAAATTTTAGATATGTATTCGTCAGTTATTTCTGTGGAACCGATCTGTCCTTGTCCATGTTTGAATTCTAAAGGGATTACAAAAGCTATTCAAAATTTAAACTTCGTACCGTTTGAGGGCTAGAGAAGTAACATGTACCATGGATTTGAAACAACGGCAGTAGAATACCGAAGGAATGAAGGAGTGAAATTTACAAAAATCGAGTCCAAAGACACGGCCAAAACGAGAACACAGAAAACAATGGCGTTAGACAGGTACAAAGCACAGAAACAGAAATTACAACATTCAAAACAAAGGCACTCACAGTGTGAACTCCAGTAAAACTGAGAGTGACATCAGGTGCTCCGGAAGGGTAAGCATGTCCTGCTCTGTTAACAGCACCCGTCACACTGCAAGTGATGCAAATTAGTTTTTGAAGGATCTGTTAGGTTTGAATTGATTTTGTTTCTGGGTTAGAAAATGGCATTAACCAGTCAGCCACCTAACAGATCTTTCAGAAACGTATATATGCCTAACTGACCGTGTGACGGGTGATGTTAACAGAGCAGGACATGTGTACCCTTCCGGAGCACCTGATGTCACGCTCAGTTTCACTGGAGTTCACACTGTGAGTACCTTGTTTTTGAGTGTTGTGTATTCTATTTCTGTGCTTTATATCTGCCTAACGTCATTGTTTTCTGTGTCCTCGTTTTGGCCATGTCTTTTCACTTTTTTTGTAAATTCCACTTCTTTGTTCCTTCGGCGTTTCAAAGCTTTAAAGTGATCATTGACATCTGCTATGGATAATTTATTGTGACAAAGTAGAGAATTAAAATAAAAATGAAGAGTACAACAAAAAGACTTTACTTCTTATATCTTTTTTCATTAATGGAATGATGTCAGTACTGATCCCCCACAAATTCTATTTGCAATTTTAATAAAAAAAATAAGAAGCTTTTATTTTCTATAAATAAACTAAACTTAATAACTAAGATTAATGTTTCTTCTTCGTATTCAATTTCTCTATTCAAATTGATAACGTTGTCTTCGATATACATAGTTTCGCTAATGTTTCTAATTCCAAAATATACTTATACAAAAGATTTTCTCCGGGTCAAATGTAATAATCAAGAACATTTCGCTTCACACCATAATTACAAGTGAAATTGAATTGTTCTGACGATTTTGATTCTACTAATTACTTTTTTATATGACATCGGTTTCAGCGAAAGAAAAAACTTCGTGAACTGTTACCAAATTTATTTGATAACGGCATTAGAATACCGAAGGAGTGATATTAACGAAAATCGAAGTCCAAAGACATAGCAAAAATGAGAACACAGAAAACAGTCACGTTAAACAGCTACAAAGCACATTATAAAAAAAACATAACATTCAAAAGATTTTGACAAGATTTTGAGAAGTAACTCATGCCCTTTAGTGTTAATAGATAGTGGTCTCTTGTGAAATAAAATGAAGTTAAAGATTTTTATTTAGGACTGAGATAAACAACTCTTCTATGCGTTGTCAACGAGCTTTCAAAAGCAATGCACTAGAGTTGCTGTCGAGACACTACCGCACTGCAAGGCGGATTTGGAGCGCCATAAAACTGGTTTAAGAAGAGAGGAGACGTCAGTTATCGAAATAGCCAAATGCAGAAACTAAATTTACAGTAACCACCGAATTTAGTTACCACTAGGTCGATGCCTCTTTCATTTTTTTTTCCAACATCTCTTAATTAATGGTCTTCCAAATATTTAGATTTTATCTGCACTAACGTGACATAAGTTGTCGAAATGTCATATGCAGAAACTAAATTAACTGCAAGTTCGGTATCTAGTTATTACATCACCATTTTCTGCTACTTTAAGTTTGTCAATGTGTACCAAGAAAGAGATGATCAAATATACTTGGTCTTTTTGTCTTCGGTGATAGTGGAAATTGTCTTATTTAACAGTAGCCATTTTTTTACATGCTTAAATGAATTTTCATTAGATTTACAGGGTTACAGAGTCAACATAATAAGGAATACTCAACTAAAACTCGAATTGAAATCCAGCTAGTGTCGTGTTTGAAAAGAAAAGAAATACAGAAGCAAAAGTTAGCTTGCTTCAAAATGATAAGCATGAAATGTAAGTATACGTAAAGACTTATTTGTTATCATATGCGTATTACAATGAACAATAATTGCTGTGGGTATATTTCATAAACGAAAAAAAATAAATCATGAATTGGAAAATCCAGATTTTGCTACATAAAATCAGTTTGTCTGCTGAGAAATTCTTTTTACATGTACAGCTATATTAGAGTGGAATTTACTGAAAAAATTGATGTGTTTGCCTCATATTAATTGTGAATACGAATTGAGATTAGTTCTACATTGATTTGCTTAGGTCTTCATATCCAAATTTATCTGACTTCGAAGTTTTCTCCGAAGCGGTTACATCACAAACCCGCGTCGAACTAAAGGGAAGTGATGTTATATTCTGTGCAGTTGTCAAAAACATGAAAAAAAAATGTGAGGTTTTACTTTAAAATCTAGCGTGATTTCTTTTAAAAATATCGGTACATTGTTCGTAAATATCTGTAAAATTAACAATTTAGATCAATTTACGTGTGAGGACACACAACAAATAAGTGTCTTTCGTCATTAGAGATTTTCACTTTAGAGATACAAGTTTAGAAATCGCCGTCTTCTTGAACTTAATTTGAAGAAACTTAGGATTTAGCTAATCTACAATGTATATATATACAATATATAATAAAGAAGACAGTCCATGACATGACAAAATGTGTTATGCACATTTATATTTCCCATGCTTTATCATAGCAAATAATGGAAAGTTTGATTACAAACAAAAAGCCATTGATTGGAAAACAGTCGCATATGTAACTAATTGTAAAACAGCAGAAAAAAATATAATTAACTGGTAGATAGAACCACATGATTGTTGATGGTGAGCTGTTGTAGGTCTTTTTTATGTCTATTTGTTTTGAAATAATATCAATCTTTTAATACAATATTTTATCAAATGAACAAAAGTTTGCACATGGAGATCGTTAAATAATTTGGCTTAATTTTATATAAAACAAATAACTGTGTTTACTTGATGTCCATTGAACTTGAAAACAGTATTTTATAACACAAAGATAATATCAAGTGACCATGATCCAGTCCTCGTCAATGAACATATTTTCAACACATAAGATCCATTAAAATAGTTCAATGAATTTTGTTACGACAAAAAAGTCTTTAAATAAGTTATACTGGAATTGTAAAATTTCACTGTTTCTGGTCTTTTTTCATTTATTCCTGGACACAATAATGTATGTTGACGGATTCAAAGCAAAAACTCTCCATTATTAATAGACATTGATTTTTGTATATATAACAAATTATAAAGATGATGACTAACTTCTATCTTTAAAGTTATAATTGTCTTGTGACAAAAATCGCTTAATTTTACCTTTTGCTTACCATTAAATAACAAATTACCAAATAAGCTTAAATTTTAGTTTCTGCTTATGGTATTCCGACAACACATGTCTCTACCGTGCAGAACTAATCAAAACAATTTTAATAGCATAGACCGAAATATGTGTGAAAATTGATAGATAACAAATAACCAGTAGGATCTAAATAAAAAGCCAAATTAGCGAAGTGAAGAGTATGTAAGAAATGATACTCCTAAGTTTGATGATAAAATTTTCTAGATTTAAGATATTGAAGATTTCCTAATAAAATCGGTTTGAAATGCCTGTGTCTGGTTTAATTTTTATTTTTCCCCTTTTTTCTGGTATCCATAGGATGGTTTCTTTCTACAAATTGATAAATAACAAAAAACATGTTACAGTTAATTTATTTTCTGCATATGCGCATTTCGACAACTTATGTCTCATCAGTGCAGATTAAAACCAAAACATTTGGAAGTCCATTAACCGAAAAAAAAAGCTGATAGAGAACTAATAACCAAAAGGATCTAAATAGAAAAGTCAAAATTCATCTAAGGACAGAGCTATGCATGAGGGAGATACTCCTTAGTGTTAAACAAAATTTTGTAAAATTTAGATATTGCAAGTTTCAATACAATCGGTTTTCGGGTCAGCACCGAACTACTGACTACTGGGTTGGTGAATACCCTCGGGGACTAACAGTCCACCAGCAGAAGCATCGGCCCAGTGGCAATTAATAACAAAACACCTAACTTACAGTTAATTTATTTTCTGCATATGCGCATTTCGACAACTTATGTCTCATCAGTGCAGATCAAAACCAAAACATTTGGAAGTCCATTAGCCGAAACAATGCGTTAAAGCTGATAGAGAACTAATTACCAAAAGGATCTAAATAGAAAAGCCAAAATTCATCTAAGGACAGAGCTATGCATCAGGGAGATACTCCTTAGTTTTAAAGATGATTGAAGGGAATTGGAGTAAATGCAAATGAGACAAAATCTCTGCAAATACATGGTAAAAGCAAGCAATGGAACAACGCTTTTATTGTTGTTCTTCATCTTGAAGTCAACATGAGGCCTTCAACAATGAACTTTGCTCATACCTAACAGTCAGTTCAAGACGGCTCCTAGCACCGTTAGCATGGTTTTCTCGATACACAATATAAATGATGCGAAGGGCATGTAAATTGATGTTAATATATTTAACTACATTCTCTGATTGGGTAATTGACAGCACCCCAATTTCTTGTCTCGTAAATGAAAAATAATCCCTTTTTGCATCATTTAGGTACATTTTCTCTCCTTTCAGTTTATTGAAACTGTATTTTAACTCAAAAGTATAGGAATTAGTAATTGTTCGTAATGGATGCCACAAAAAATGACAAGAGATTAAAATACCAAAAAAAAAATCACTGGACAGCATATCTTTACAGCATATCTTTTTTCAAATTCTATTTCTAGTCAAAAATTAATAAATAAGCAATCACAATTTCATAATTAACACAATAAACTGAGTATTTACTTAGCATGGGAAATAAAAATGTGCAAATTTAATTTTGCAGTGTCATGGTTTGCATTGAACGATATTTTTTTTATAAATTAAGCAATTTTTGAAATTAATGCAACGCAGTTCGTTATAGGCAAAGGATATGAGTAAATTGATATGAGAATTAATCAACCAGACAGGAATAATAAATTAAACCGAGAAGTTTTATTTTTCAAGTGTTCTGAATGAAATAATAACTTCGAGTGTCATATTTTAACTTTGATTTGAAAGTAATACTCGAGTATACCCTAATGTTTTTTTATATATATGAAGCCATCCCTGTTTTAAGGTATGTTAAGTCACTGTTGCAATTGTCACTACAGATGTTTTACGGTCGTCACCATGATTTGACAGACCGCTACGATGTTTCTATTTCACAAATGAGAATAGACATCTTTGGATAGAACCAGAGTTTATTACCGGACTGACTAATACCGACTGTAACAAAACCAGACTTTTCACACTTGCAGTGTGACGGGTGCCAAGCCTGGAGCAGATCATGCTGATCCTTCAGGAGCACCTGATGATACCTCTGTTTTTGTAGAGGTTCACACTGCTAGTGCTTTAGTTTTGTGGCGTTCTTGTTTTCCCTTTTGTCATACTGTCTTAACTCGTGTTGGATATACATTTGTAAATTGTCGTGATTTTTTATTTATGATTTTACAATTCCCCCTTTCCTCACTCTTGCTTTGGTATTCGTTTGCCAATGTATTATTTATTTATATGTTTCTATAACAAAAAGTGCAAATTTTGTGTACACTTTACTTTGAACTTCTGAAGGGAATGTATTGAAAACTTTTACAGAAGATATCTTGATACTACACTAGGAATGAATTTAAGAGAAAAAAAACTTTAAAATGCCGATACACAGCATATTTGGCACAGGTTGCTTCGTAATTAAACAATGACTAATCAGATTCCTTTTAAATATTGAGTGTGTCCTTACTTTCAATAAAAGAATAAAAGTTATATAATCAAGTTAAACATGTAATGCTTTAAATATGGACTATTCTGATACCCATTCACACTGGAAAGCATACTATGCTGCAAACACAAGCAAAAACTAAGAATCGAATGTTAAAATTCGAAATTCATTTTATTAACCTTTCCAGCTTTGCGACTCAAATGAAGCCGAGAGTTTTGCAAAAATGGCTACTATTATGCAATATGTTGATCAATAATTTATGTTAACTTCAAATTCAGTGAAGAATGTAGCCATTAGACAGTATTGACTTGATTTTGCATTGTTTGCTTTTTCTCATTTCATCACTTTTTTCTTCTTTTCTTCTTCTTCTACTTTTTTATTTTCTGCATAATGAGGATAATTTATGGCAACATGTTCAGGTGAATTAAGCTTTTAACTCATCATGTATGGTTAGTTTCCCAAAAATGGCAGGTTTTATAGGTTTTAATCAAAAGAATGTAGGAGATATGGCCTAGGTACAGTATTATAAATGTTTTCGTTGTTTGTTTTAGGAATATTAACAAAATTGTTGACATTTGTATGATCAGAAACACAAAAATGACTTGGCATCAAAGATGTGTCTTTTGTCGTTATAAATTTACAACATGTTGCAAAGGATGATTATTTAATTGTGATATTTGGAAAGACGGGAGTTCATGTTGGAACATTTCAGCTTTTACATATATTTCGGTTCATCGATTTTTAAATGTTTTGATTTGGTCTGCACTGAGTTTAGCTTTCTATTTAGATCCATTTGATTATTTGTTCTATATCAGCTTTTGTACACCTGTAGATCTTTAGATTTCCAATGTTTTGAATTTATCTACACTAATGAGGCATAATAAGTTGGCGAAATAGCCATGTGCAGAAAACAAATTTACAGTATAGTGTTAACAAATTTACACATAAGTTGTCGAAATAGTCATATGCAGAAAACAAATTTACAGTATAGTGTTAACAAATTTACAGTATAGTCAGTCTAAAACGAACAACCCAAGGGCAATGGCAAAATCAGAAACACAAAGAAACCAAGATATAACATGATCACGACACAGAAAAAAATAATGAAGACACACACATGTACAAAATTGAACAGCACGGACCCAATAAAACCATTGGTGAGATCAGGTGCACTTCGGTATTTTGTTAAAAGTATTTTGTACTGTAATTCTCTGCTTCAATTCTATCATACTATACATTGATGCAAATATAATATTTTAATTATATCATACATAATAAGTTTTATCTGTGTATATGTTAACTTCCCTTCTGTCATGTTCACCATTGTTTTGTAATATATGTTATAATTATTGTCCGTCTTTTGTGACATGTTTTATACTGTCTGAGTGTTCAATAAAATCTGTTTAAATTTGTTATAATCTGTTATGTAGTTGATGAAAAATAGATTAAAGTCGTCAAATCAACAATTATGATTTATTTGTGTTGCATTTATCAAGTTGATTACTTTAAGGGAACATCAATATGACAATAACTGAACTAGTTGGAAAATGAACTTAAAAGAAATTTTAAAAAGAATCACCGAAACGTAGAATTTATGTAAAGCCCACTCATTAGTCTACTGTATCAAAGTACGTGATTCTACATGTAAAATTTACCCAAAATCCACTTGAGAGTAACACACAAGTAAAAACATCGGCAAACGAATACGGACGCAAAGGACAGAAAAGGCGAAAACGTAGAATACAGATCCCGATCCACGGCACTTTAAATTTACCAAAAATACAGCCAGTATGACAAAGTTAAAGAAAACTTAAATGAACTAGAACGCCACATATAACCAAAACACTTTTCATGTTCGTGTGTTTTGTGGGCATGTGGTGTCTTTGGTCTTCCGTCTTTTGGTGTTCTTGCTTTTGCCTTGTCTCTGGACTTTGATTTGTGTAATCTTGTGCTTTGTTCCTTCGGTATTCTACTGCCGTTTTTTTATGCAAAAGTGTTACAGGAAAGGCAGTATTCGTTTTTTAGTAATGCCTTTATTACAATCAATTATTTTTGATATTTTTCGTATTGTCTAAGTAGTAATTCTACATTTCTCTGCTTGTTTTAATATTCTTGCATTGTCATATCTATGGCAGACCCATCCTTTTGTTATGTTTCACCTATTGTTATGTTAAATTTGACCTTGGATTGCAAATCTGACAATTATATATCAAAATCCTCGTTATTGTAATGCTCAATTAGCCTAATTCGTCTATACTAATCACTATACCATTATAGATTTACTACACTATTATTATGTTCTTAAAATTATTTCTTAGAAAATCAGCTTGAATGTTAACATAAACAGAAAATAAATTAATTGTTGTAAAGCAAAAATATCACTTGCCATATCTGATCAAACAATTTCATATTATTCTGTGACTCTTTTATAATGTTGTCACGAAGTCTTTCAATATAAAATGGCTGATGGTGGGTTTGAGGGCAAAAGAAAACCTGGTGATATAGTAAAAAGACACGCAAAGAACAAGAAAAACATAAGCTGTACAACAATAAAAGCAAAAGTAGTTTTAAAAAGGAAGGCCGATTAAAATCGATTAGTAGATTCCTACCCTCGTCCCCTTCCCAATTTAATCCGACATCATTTTTACTAAAAATGTACTTATTTTATTGTCTAGAAAACAAATTGTATTTATTATTCAGATTTGTTTTCCTTTTTGCTGTTTGGGGGGGGATAGTTGTTGTTGTTGCCTTAGTTCTCAATGTCGTCTTTTTATTTCCGTGTATTGTGGCTGTCACACGTCCTTGTTTTGTCTTTTTTCTGTTGCCATTTTTGCCATATCTTTGGATTTCGTTTTTTTTAATCAACACTCCCTTGTTCCTCAGGTATTCTACTGCCGCTGTTAATAAGATTAAGACAAGATTTGATAAGTGCAAAGTAAATGAAGAAAACGTTCTTCAAAAACTTGTTATTAATATTCAGTTAGTATTACTGTTTAATGTTAAAAAGACATTAGTAGTCATGTGAGGTATACATGAGTAAGCTGCCCTGTTACAAACATATCAATAATGACTAGAAAAAGTAAATGTCTTGAAAATAAAACATGCGAGTTTCAATACACCTACATGACCTCCAAATACCTAAAATACTTTTGTGCCTCTTTAAATGAAGATCACAACGTTTCAAAAGACAATGAAGAAATTTGGAGTACATGATATGTCTCTAAAATTAAATTGTAAAACAAATCAATGGAACAACGCTTCATTTGTTGTTCTTCATCTTAAAATCACCATGAGACCTTCAACAATAAACTATGATCATACCTCATTGTAAGTTCCAGACTGTCCCTAACATCGGTTTTAGCAGAAGTCATTGCTAAATGTGGAGGAACGCTAAATCAATGCCTTTTTACCAATGGATGCGGGATCGTCCACAAACATGAAATTATGGTAGGTGATTAGTTTTCATGATGTGTTGTATGCTGTCTTTGATCTTTTATATATTGTTTTTATTTAAATTATAGTTAAACATACAAACGGTATTTCACGGTTACTACATCGCAAGAACACTATTATCTTAATATACAAGATTAACCAATTTATTAAAAGTGAAATGAATTCCAAAAAAATGTCAATAGATCTACGTCCAATTCCGATTCGTTTCTAAGTTTTTAAGTACACTATCAAAAAAAGAACTAATGCAGCAGATTCCAATAAAAATGCAAAAGACAAGCAAAATATTTCATGTCATAAGTAAGACAGCCCGCCAAAAAAAAACCTGTCGTTCTGGAGCTTTCATGTTCATACACAAAACCAAGAGTCAACGACAATGTCAAACACTTCAGCATCTGGCTACGTAGCTTTTTGTCACCCTGTACCATCTACATTCACCGAGAATGACCGTAACTATGAGTATACTGACACGTCGCTTGTTTCACCAGACCATGATAACTCCTCAAGTGAAAATACCAGACACCATACACACACATGACTGCTTCGTCTGACAAGCTAGATACAGGCATCCTAGAATCCAAATGTCATCTTTGATCTTCCGCCTTCTGGTATTCTTGATTTTGCCTTGTCTCTGGACTTTGATTTATGTAATCTTGTGCTTTGTTCCTTCGGTATTCTACTGCCGTTGTTCGGTACCGAAGGTAGCTTGAACACCACCCTTAGTTCAGTAGCTCCAACAAACAGCAACCACACACCAGATTCTACAGCCAGCAGAAACCTTGGTATGTCCAATCAAGTAATTTCGAATAACAGTCAGAGGGTAGGGTTTTTTACAAATTCGGAATCAATCGTCCAACACAACCAGTCCCTTAAATGCATTTGATAATATCGTATCACACATCTCAGTACAAATTGAAAAAAACTAGTGGTTCACGTGAGCCTGTATCGCTCACCGTGTGACTGGTTTTATTCATTGTCACCAGAAGACCACCCAGTCATACTATAAATCAGTTCACCATATGTTACATTTTCATTCTTGGATGAGGTACAAACTAAAAATCACAAACTTTGGAAGAGAAGGGATCACCCAAAGACAATTATACAAAGGTTGGTTCCAATTGGCTCAGTAGGTTCAGAGGAGAAGACATTTGAATACACTTTCCATAGAGTCCCTATGTTAAACTATGTTCCACGCTGGCGGCCATCTTGGATGAGGTAAGAACGTAAAAGTCACAAACTTTAAAGGATACCACCAAAGGACTATTGTGACCAAGTTTGGTTTAATTTGGCTTGGTAGTTTCAGAGGAGAAGATCTTTGAATGCATTTCCCATAGGGTACCTATGTCAAACTATGTTCCCTGCTGGCGGCCATCTTGAATAAGGTATGAACATAAAAATCACAAACTTTGAAGGAAAACATCTAA
>MJUU01023981.1:146398-201194 GCA_002080025.1 Modiolus philippinarum
ACGTAATTTTGAAAGATGGGTCAAGGGGTGCTCGCCGCTAATCTCTCGGCTAGCTCAAGGAGCCTAGTCTGCTGGTAGAACACTGTCGCACTACGGAAGAAAAATCAAACTCAAATCTTCCCGAAGGGTTTGGTCAAGAATGATCATAAATCTAAAGTCTGGTCAATGTTCAATACAAATTTCAACGGTACCACTGTAATGCTAGACCAATGTTGGTCGTTTAACTCAGATATGGAACTGTTTACTGATAATGCAGTTGAAAAAGACAAGGGTTTGGGCCTCGTTATATGTAAATCATACGCTGCCTCAAATCTGACAGTTTAAGAGATTTTCTTTCAGATCTATATGTTTTTAGTTCTATAAATAAACGTTCCAAGTGACAAAGTATAAGGTATTAATTTAATACAGAGTTTTTTATAACTGAATAGACCTAAGTGCTTGGCAGTGGCATTCAGTAAAAATTTAAATAGGTGTACCTTTTGTTATCCTATTGATAAATAATAAACGCCTGTTCCCACTTTAAAGCTAACCGATTACAGGACTCTTGAAAAATAAAATCACTCTTTGGTCCTTCTTTTTTATTACGTTTTGTCACATTCCTTTCTTTTTCAAGATAGTGGTCATGGAGTTAGTAGTCTACCTGTATTGGGGTATGGGTTTTATTCATATGTTTTTTTTCTATAGGGAAACGGGATAGAGAAAGGGGATGTTTGGGTACCCCAAAACCGGTTTAAGCTTACCGCTAGCTTTTAATTTTGCTAGTGCCGGTACCAAGTCTGGTCATCTCGAGTTCCTATCGTTATTTTTGTTTGTCTGTAGTCTGTTATGTGTCTTTTGTAGTGCAGTTCGCTTTTGGACATCGGTTTCCCATAATACGTCCCGTCAAAGACGGGTGTATAGTAATTATTATTTTTATAAGCGGCAGAAGCACAATGCATTTTCAGTTAGAAGCTCTTGCACCGTGATTGCCAAAAAGGTCACAAATCTGCAGAAATATGGTTTGTTATTGATGACTGACATTAACAGACTTAACTTAATTTGCCAAAGCGACACCAGGTCTACAAAATTGGTCTAAAGGAAAATCCGTAAGACATACAAACATATCAGAACATACAACCAAACACAGAACTTTTCATACAAGTCGTCAAATTCCCGACTTGGAACGAGCATTTTGTAAATACTCAATGATGCACCAACCTCCCGCTAATATAATAACTATCAATAGCTTTTTAGTGCCCAGATTGAGTTTAATTTCAAAGCCATTATTTGTCAAAACATCACCTTGCGTCATCATACAGGTAAATTTTTTTGTCGTTCGGTGTTGTGTTTTTTTCGTTTGGTGTTCGGATTTTGTCGTTCGGTTCAAAGCTCAAGTACGATCTATTTGGGATTCTGTTTTAAATAAATCTATTTTCGTCGTCAACAAAATATACAATATAAAATATATGAAAGCATCAACAAATTGAATAATTTTAACAAAAGTTATCGTTTACAACAAAAACAAAATATATCTTTGAAGCCTTCCCCGAACTGTCTATTCATAGCACCGTAAATAACTGGATTCATACAACTGTTTGAATATCCAATCAGTAGAGTCCACATATGAAATGAAGCATTTACTAGACTGGAATTAAATATACCTATCAGCATGCTTATACAAAATGGCAACCAACAGATAACAAACATAATAACAACAATTGCTAATGCTAATGCTAGTCGAATTTCTTCGGATCTTTTGTTATCTTTTTTACTTTTAACTGTTTGTGTTGATAATTTTGCCTTAATACATTTTGGAAATGTCGGACTCTTTTCTGCGTTTGATACATAAATTTCGACATCCTCTGCTGCAGAAAGATTGTGCATGACACCAGTCGTTGAATTCGAGGTACGTTGATAATTATGAAACAAAGCTGTCTTGTCATTTTGTGTAGATGAAATTGTGGAATTATCTGGAATCACTGTCGTTTCGGCCGGAACTACTGTTCGGATTTTTGAACCATTATTCATTGATGCAGCAGCAACCCGTTTTTTACTGGCTCTAACTGTCTTATATATAAAAACATTACAGATTGTCATGACAAGAAATGGAATTCCAAAACAACAGCTGATCATAAAAAACGCATAGGAAGGTGATTTGGCCCAGTCACAGAAACAAAATGACTGATCTTCAATGAACGAATACTCCGCCCAGCCGAAAAGTGGTGGCGCCGACAGGACAATGGAAACAAACACACAAACTGCAAAAAGAAATAAATAGTTTTTTGTGTTAGCAATGGAAATTTCTTATCTGGAAAAATCTGACTCAATAAATATATATCTTGACGTATGAATATCTTGCGGATTGTTCGTAGCGATCATTTATTTTGTCTTTACATGAGAATTTTTTTCTTTGCCTATAGATTGCAGTCCTAGGGTTTCAATCAACCTTTATGACAAAAATAAATGACAGCCATGATAAACTGATCTTATTTTTTCCAAGTAAGCATTCATTTGGCATTGGTTATGATTAAGTATTGATCTAGGCAAAGAAGTCATTGTATACGGTGGTTTCCTTTGTTTTAGCTGTGTTACATTGAATAATTGTTACTTTTTTTACTTTTCAAGCATTTTAAGTACATTTTAAAGAAACAGAGGGCTTATGATCTGTTAATATCTTTACATCACAAAGGTGTTAATTAATGTCCAAATAATACTTAGTAACATCCTTGCGTTATGGCAAAAAATAAAAGAATACAGATATACTGACACACTGGTAATTTTTACACAAATATTTGGTCTTGCAAAGTATTTATCTAAATGGCATGTGCCATATTTTTTTTATTGCTTTGTTCAAAGGTTTTATGAATGAGGCAAGTATTTATATGTTCTAGAAAATAAAGCTTGTGAATGCTGCGATTGTGTTAAAATTTTGGTATTTCTTGTAAATGATTATGATCAAAATATATTGAATTTCGTATTGAAACAGACAAAATACGAAGTCTTTAAGTACACGATGATTTCATTTATTCAAAAGACTGAACGATGCGTAGTGGCGAGCGGCACATGAAAAATGTAACATACTGATTAAAAATTCCTTGACATGTAATATAAAAAAAATGCCAAACGCATCGGACCTAAGATTTTCTACATTAAGATAATTATCTATAAGTGTGTTATGCCCCCAGATCGGAGATCGGGGTCATATTGTTTTTGTCCTGTCTGTCTGTCTGTCTTTCCGAAACTTTAACCTTGGCTATACTTTTTAACTAGGTAAGGTAGATTTTTCATACTTGGCAAGTGTATAGGCCTAGTCAAGAGGAACATAAATATGCAAAGAAAAGCTAGGTCAGGTCAAAGGTCAAGGTCACAAAGTTCAAAAGGGGGTGAAATTGACTTTTTGACATATTTGACTGTAGAATCCTAGTAAGACGGTGTTTGCTTTAAGTTAGTTCTGATAAAATTGCGCAGCTGTAATATGTCGACAGATTTGAGGTAGCATTTACCGTTTTAGAGAAACAAGAGTGCCAAAGGTGGACAAACGGGAAAAATTTTTTGTTTTTACATTTTTTGTCGGATCTTGATTCAAAATTTTTCTGTAAGTTTCTTTTTGCATGTTTCAACAGATGAATTTAAACAATTCAAACCATTTAAATAAATGGCTCAAAGGGGCTTCATCTGTTTCAGAATAAAGGGGTTGAATGGGGTGTTTTTATGGTAATAAACAACTTTTGAACTATGTAAGACAAAATTTTAATACTTGGCAAGTGTATAGATCTTGTCAAGAGCAACATAAAGATGGTAAAAATTAGGTCAAAGGTCAAGATTACAGAGGTCAAAAGGGATAATATTTTCATATATTTTACTGTAGAATCTTGAAGCATATGTAGTGTTTTACTAACACACCTTGTTTTAAGTTTAACTCAGTCTTTCTTGTAATAATTATATCAGTTATTTATGCAACTGCAGATCTCCTAATATGTCATAAATTTAATGTTAAAACAAACAAGCAAATATGCAAAACATTAAAGTCTTGACAAGAACAAATAAAAAAACTCCATACTTTTATGCGTATTATTAAGACTATGTTAAATATCACCATAACTTCTTCACACTTAATGGAAGATATAAAAAATACATTTATCAATAGTGTAGTATAACTTTTCTGAACTAATGGAAAACATATAAATGTTAAAAAGTTAAACGCAATAGAAAACTTTGTTTTAGTCAAGTTATAGATCGAAAAGCTTATAATGTACAAAATACGGTAAAACAAAACCTATTAAGGCCTATTAAGAGCAGAGAGACAAATAAATAACAATTCAAGTTTTCTTCCCAGACATCGATCAGTCTTATAGCATGTAATAGTGCTGTACCAATTAACGTTTTGTATTACAAGGAAATGATGCTACGCAAGCAGGAGAAACATCGGCAATGGAAGTGAATTCTTTCCCATAATCTTTTACGTAGATCAAAGACTCATTTTAAATGTATATAGGGTTTCATTCATATTTTGTCAACATTTTAAGCACGACGGAAGAAGTGACAAGTCACTAGACATGAGAAAACAAAATCAAAACTAGTAATGACAGGGACAGGCTCAAGAGTAAAGATAGAAATGCTACCTTAAATGAAATGTACAGAAACATCATTCGTAGAAAAATTTACTTCAATTTATTGTTGGTGATCTTAATGTGATTTTTATGTGATTTTTATCAAGTTTTTTTTCGTTAGATATTAACAACATATTGCTGATTTTAGTGAGCTTTTTGAATCAATGAATCGACTTTCATGAACATAATCATAGTCTTCGAAATGTAACGTTATTTCAGAATTCGATTTTATTTATCTTTGGGGTTTTCCTCAGCAAGGCATAGACCTCGCCATTGCATTACAAGTGGTACCCTTCTCTAATCCGCCATTCCTCATGAAAGACTGAATAGATTTTCTTGAAGCTTGAACACTGTCTTTGTGGGATAACGTAATTAATTTCAGGATTTTATTTGACTGATATGGAATTAAATGGAGACGTGGGGTCATATATTAGTCAGTTTTGATGTCATTTTTTTTTACTTTTTAATATATTGAACCGATATAAACCTATCATAGACAATGCATGTAAGGTGATCAGTCTTTACGCGCATTGTATCAAGTAGCCAATTGTTATTGATATTTGAACACCAAGTTGGAAGAAACCTTCAGTTTGGGACACATAAAAATCTGAGAAGACAAATATGAATGGGGGTAATAACAATATTACCAAACAGAGTTGTCAAGAGCCGAAGTCCGTGAGACAAAAAAGATAAAGTAAGTGGAAACCAACGAAAACCAGAGGCTCCCTGGAGCCTATATCGCTCATCTGGCTTTCAGTTGCCACAATCAAGCTAACATTGTAAATTATACAGTTGAACTTCAGTCTCTCAAACTTTGATAGAGCAAACACCACCATTTACTTGGACTCTATGTTAAGTCTGATCATGTTTTACTGTACTTCTTTGTTGGGCTTTTTTGACAAAAATTGTCTTGCTAAGGACCACTTTCTACACCAGTTTTGAAGTAGAGACATCATTTGGTAAATGGCAGTCAACAACAATTTTTAACATCATATCTTTAAGTTACGACATCAATATCTATTTGGAAACCAAATTTCATTGAAATCGGACAATGTTGAATTTTCCCGCCTTTTTGGCGGCCATTTTGAAAATGGCAGTCAACAAACAATTTTCAAAACCGGTTTTGTAGTAGTGACATCAATATCCACTTGGAAACCAAATTTCATTGAGATCAGAAATGTTTTTTTGGCAGCCATTTTGAAAATGGCGGTTAACGAACAATTTTTACCATCAGTTTTGAAGTTGTTACATCAATACCTTTTTTGGAAACCAAATTTCATTGAAATCGGACAATTTTGAATTTTCCCGCCTTTTTGGTGGCCATTATGAAAATGGCAGTCAACAAACAATTTTCAACACCGGTATTGCAGTAGCAACATCAATATCTATTTGGAAACCAAATTTCATTGAAATCGGACAATGTTGAATTTTCCCGCCTTTTTTGGCAGCCATTTTGAAAATGGCGGTCAACCAATAATTTTCAACATCAGTTTTGAAGTCGCCACAGCATTGCAAACATTTTATCAATTGACACTTTACCTTCATCTTCTATAGTTTTGGAAATAAAAGATGAAAAATATGAAAATTTTGAAAATTCCGTGAAAAAAGGGCAATAACTCCTACAAGGGTTTTTGGATTGTCTTCAAAATTTCAGGGTGGGTAGATCTTGACATGCTGAACATTTTTTGCAATTAAAGTTGACTTGTATCTCTTATAGAGATTTGATAAAAAATTAATAAAGTTAAAATTTTGCAAATTTTACAGAAAAAGGGCAATAACTCCAAGACGGGATTTCGGATTTTCTTCGAAATTGCAGGGCAGGTAGATCTTGCTGTGCTGATTACTTTTGCCATCGTCAGATTTTTGATATCTGTAATGGTATTTGAGTTATTTGCAAAAAACAGCAATTTACCCCTATGTTCTATTTTTAGTAACAGCAGCCATGTTGTTTGGTCTTCGGACTAATCGAACACAATTCTTAAACTGCATACCCTGGTGATGCTTCAGGCCAAGTTTGGTTACAATTGGCTCAGCAGTTTCAGAGGAGAAGATTTTTGAAATTGTTGACGGACGACAGACGGACGGACGGGCGACGGACGAAAAGTGATGGCAAAAGCTCACATGGCCTTTTAGGCCAGGTGAGCTAAAAATGTCGACCGCAGTGGTCCTGACTTGGTACAAGTATTTCAAAAGAAATGGTGGGTTAAACCGGTCTTATGGTGCACCAAATCTCACCTTCCATATAGATATGTATATAAAAAACCCTACCACTGGCTTTTGCTGGTGCCGGTACCAAGTCCGGCTATCTCGAGTTCTTATCGTTATTTATGTTTGTCTCTTGTTTTCATTATTGTTTTTCTGGTGCAGTTTGCTTGTAGATTGTGGCAAGTGATTGTAGTTCCTGGCCATTGTAGGTGTTTGCTGTTTTCCTGTTTTTGTAATGTTTCCGATAGAAACTCAATAGCAATTGCTTTTGACATGTCGTAAAACAGTGAAATGTTCATTCCATTACTAAGTAAAATGAGGTTAAGAAAGAGCTGATGGGTGGCTGATTGGAAAATGTCATTTTCTAATTAACGCAAAGACAAAACTAGCGAAAACCCATTGTAAAAATAACTTCTCTTACCCTTAAACAAAACCAAGGTGAAAAACATATAGTTTTCCCTTTGTAGACAGATACAACAAAGGCAAATTTTTACCACAAACATAACGGACAATACGAAACAACACAGAAATAAAAAAACGGACAAAAACTGTAAACCACAATGGTCTTGAATTGATACAAGCATTTCAAAGAAATGGTGAGTTAAATCGGTTTTATTGCGCGCCAAACTTGTCCTTCCTTTGCGATAGTGCCCGGTACCAACTCAACAGAAAAAATATTGAAAGGTAGTAGACAGTTAAAAGAAATGATCATCCTAGTCCTAAATACAAAATAATCATAGTTCGTACAGTAACTTCAATTTTTTCCACAATGAACTGATATCTATTGAAGAACCTTTTTAATGATCATATAAGGGGAGACAGAATTTTTTGAATGAACAAATAAAGGGATATGGAATAAATTTACATGGAACAAATCAACAAATCAACATAGATGGAAAAAAAGAAGGAAAACAGGGAATGTGTCAAAGAGACAAAGACCCAAAGGGGAGTAATAATAACTCAAAGCCAACATAAGATCTTCAATGAACGGCAGGTCAGATTCTCCTATATACGTAAAGTAAACTAAGTATAAAACAGACAAGACACATAATAAGTTTCCTTATTTAGGAAAGGCGCTAACCTGCTGCGGCGGGGTTAAACTAGTTTTATAGGGCTCAAACCTACCTCCTAGCCAATGTGATAAATCAAAAAAACAATAGTAACAACAGTAAAATTCAGTTATCAACAGGATCGAGTCAATTGTGAAAAATGAAACGGAAAGAACTAAATATACGGACATAAACACGAAATCACAAAAGACTACTAGCAGTTTACTGATTTGCCAGTCCAGACATATTACCAACTGACAAATAAAATTATGTACCTTCAGTATACGGCTTCCACCAAGATCCCTTCCCGTGAGATGTTTAGCATAATGATTGCATGTATATACCAGAATACACAACCCATGCCCATGCAATACTGATTTTAGAATTTTAGAATGTATATAGTTAAGAAGCAAAGACCCTATCAAATAATCAATGTTAATAGCAAAGAAGGCCATACGTAATGACTTGACGACAATACTGTAATTATAACCCTTATCAATTAGACAATTTAAAGGTTTTATAAGTTTGTGAGGCGAGGTAAAAATATTTTTACTATTATGTAAAACATAAGCGTAAAATAAGGGTTGTGAAATACCAGCCTTTATTCGATATTTACAGGTTGCATTGTATTTATGAACTAAGTCTTTATATCGATGATAAAATTTAGTGAAGGTTTTATCTAGTTTATGATAACAAAAACCCTGATGTAATAGTTTTTCAAATATGAAAAGATTCCGTTCATTAAAATCGCAAACGTCATTTCATACTCGAGCAAATCGAACAAGATATTGAAACACTATTTGACGGCGCTAATTGAACATCGCAAGATTAAGCAAATGGAAAACGCTTTAATTGTTGTTCTTCAGCCTTCAACAAAGAGCAAACACTCCCCCCTAATAGTAAGTTAAAGACGGTCCGAAGAACCGGTTTGAACGTAATTCACTCGCTAAATGATGAACAACGCTACATCCATGTATGCGAGGTCGCCAACAAGAAAAACATATGATGAACCCTTGAATAATAACAATTCTTATGATGAAGTCTGTATAGTTTGAGCCAGCTCTCGCGTAACGAATAAACTGTGAAACATACACATCGTAAGCAGGAGAAGCTGGAATATTACTGATAATTTTGATATTTAAATCATCCCTTTTGTCAAATATTTTAGTAGTGAGATGACATTTTTCGTCAAATTCGAAATGTAATTCCAAAAAGATGTAAATCTAGTTGTTTCTTTTGCTTGTTTATCTCTAGTTTTGGCGGATATATTATTGGGATTAATTTATCAAAAGATGCGTTACTGATGGAAAGAACATCAACAATATGTCTCTGAGTGAGATTGAAGTATCTAGCATGTTTTATTTTATCTTTTACGAGTCCCTGAAGAAACTCAGTCCCAGAATATTAAGACAACTCTGAAAGTAGAGGAGCACAATTTGTGCCCATCGGTATGCAAACTTGCTGTAGATACATAACACCTCAAAATGGGACAAATATGTTATCAATTAGAAAATCAAGCATATTTTACACTTCTTTTTCATTGTACCATACTTTTCCATTGAAATTTGTTTTTAAAAAACTGTGGATTTATAACCTAATACGACAATTTGTTTTTAAATAGACAAAGGCTTTTTTGAATGATACATTTGATTCGTCTTTTTAATAGTTTATCATGAGGAAGCGTGGTATAAATGTACAATATGGAAAAAATCAAATGTTTTGAGAGAATGTATTTGAGAAAATGAGCGGGATTTAAGATTTTCCAATAATTTTTTTTAGTATCCACATATGATTTATGTCACTTCGGGCATGAAAAGTTAAACAGTCTTACACTACGGACAAAATCTTAGTTCAATACACAATTCGACATCTCACATAGGACAATTTACCCCTTAGATATGACTTTCTAACAGTTTCGGGGAAAGTGATGCCTGCAATGACCAGAAATTTGTCAATGAAAAATAACATGTAAATAGAGACAAAATAGCTAGTTACAAAATAACCTATCGTTCCCTTTTTTATATATGAAAAAATGGTTCAATTTTAAGTTTTCCAACCTGGGATAAGTATTTTTCTAATATAAACAGAGGTCTTGTAAAAAATGCAGACAACGAAAAAATCAACAGATTTAAAAACGATTTCTAATGGTGTTTAGGTTCATACAGATACCTCATAAATGCCTTGTTTTTCCAATATCTTTCACTTTAGTCATGCAGAGGCTTAATAAAACATCATTAAATGATACATAAAACCTAGGCAATAGGCTCAATTTACACTCATTTTAGTGAAAAACAGGTAAGAGCCAGGAACTCTGTATTGATTTTTATATGATGAATTGATATTAGTTACACGATTAAAAGTTGAAAATATGTTTATGTTTTCCTGTGGTATCTATTCCAATATCTATATGAAAAATGCTTTGATCAAACGCGAGTGGAACAGGGTCCTTACTAGAATGATTACGGTTAACACAAAAATTGTAAGGGTGTTATAAATCCAAGATATTTCTTACAGAATAACCACAGTATGCTTAACCTGATGAAATTATATCAATAGGTAAAGTATTTCATGTTTTCGAAGTTTCAATCCGAACTATGATTATAGATTCTTTTATGTAACGAGATGAATAATTCTTCCATTCACTATCAACTAACTTTCAAAAGCAATGCTCTTGAGTTGCTATCGGGACATTACCGCAATGCAAAGGGGGATTTGGAGAGCTATAAAACAGGTTTAAGAAGAGAGGAGACGTAAGTTTTTGAATGGCCAAATGCAGAAACTGAAATATCAGTAAGTTCGGTATATAGTTACTTTCTGCCACTGCGTCGATGCCTCTACTTTTGGACTGTTAGTCCCCGAGGGTATTCACCAGCCAAGTAGTCAGTATTGCGATACTGATCCGAAAGCCGATTTGGAAACTTTCAATATCCGAATTTTTGTATTTATTTGCTAAAAAACTAATGAGTATTTTCTTCCTACAAAGCTCTTTCGTTGGCTTTTTTGACATTTTATTTGGATCATACTAGTAATTTGTTTTCTGTATTGTCGAAACGGTCATACGCAGAAATTCAATTTACAGTAAGTTTGCTATTTATTTATTAAAACACCATTATCTGCAAGTTACCTGAATGTTAGTCAAAGTGTTTCAGGAAAAAGATAGTCAAATTTAATTGGTCTTTCTATCTTCATTGATTGTGGAAATTGTCTTATTCAACGGTAGAGATTTAACTTTCATCGCGAAAAGGGGGGGTAATTATAAATAAGTAAGTGATAATCGAACTGTCTGTATAACAAAACACTAAATTTACTGTTAATTTACTTTCTACATATGCGCATTTCGACAACTTATATGTCTTCAGTTCAGATCAAATCAAAACATTTGGAAATCCATGAAATATGTTTAAAAGCTGATAGAGAACAACTTACTAATTGGAACTGAAAAGTAGGCCAAAATCAGCTAAGAACAGAGCTATGCAAGAGATAGATACCCCTTAGTTTTGAACAAAATGTTGTTAAATTTAGATATTGCAGTTTCAAAATAAAATCGGTTTTCAGGCCAGGAACAAAGTACTGGCTACTCGGTTGGTTAATGCTCTCGGGGTCTAACAGTCCACCAGCAGAGGCATCCACCAAGGGGTAATAAATAATATAATACCGAAGTAACTGTTAATTTACTTCAACAAATTATGACTCTTCAGTGCAGAGCAAATCAAAACAGTTGGAAATCCATAGCCCGAAATATGTGTAATAGCTGATAGAGAACAAATTACTTATTGGGTCGCAAAAGTAAAGCCAAATCAGCTATGTGGGAGGGAGATACTCCTTAGTTATTAACAAAATTTTGTTAAATTTTTATATTTAGACATCTGAAACGAACATTCCAAGGGCATAGCCAACATTGAAAAATCAAAGAAAAAAGACTTACATGAGCACGGCACAGAAAAGAAAAATGAAGACACACATATTCAAAAAAATGAACAACACAGACCCAACAAAAACCATGGGTGAGATCAAGTGTATCGGTAGAGTAAGCATCTCCGGTAAATAGATAATACAATTACTAAGTGACTGTATAATTGACTTTTGACAGCTTATTGTATTCTCTGCAGATCAAGCCAAAATTTATGTGTAATGAATAAACACATGAATGTACTGAATATTCGCTTTCCCACAATTCATTTTATACAAGTTCAGAATAGGAATTTATGCAATGCAAAATATGATATATAAAACAGTCAGTTGCCCTTTTTTCATTCACGTCAATATATTTCTCAAGTTTAAAATGACATAACAGTTGAAAACTGATTTCAAATAAATAACGACAAGCGGGTACCTCTTGAACCTGTTTACCAAAACAAGTCTCTTTATTTAGGGGGTCGACTCCGACCTACCGTTGGGTATGGGGTTTCCTCACCCTTCATTGAAGATTTTACGGTGGCTTTGAGTTGTTATTAATCCCTTTGGTCGTTGTCTCTTTGACACTTTCCGTGTTTCCTTTTTTTTCTAGGATACTAGTTGATATTTGAACTGAAACTGGTCCAAAGTATTGGCTCGGTTTTTGATAACAAAAATGGACTTTCACTTTTACAGAGTTTTATAGTAGTATTTCACATTTAAATATTCAAAATTTGACAAATCGTTAGAACGAGTTTTAATATCCTTTTCTGTGTCCTCGTATTGGCCATGTCTATGGACTTTGATTTTTGTAAATTCCACTCCTTTGTTCCTTCGCTATTCTATTGCCATTGTTTTGTGCGATTTAAAATCGTTAGAACGATTTTTAAAATCGTTTATACGAGACAAAATAATTGAGTTCAGACGTTATCCCAGTCTTTGGTTTCTTTATCAGTGCGTTATTTGACTTTATTTCAATATAACTTACAGACAAACAACTTTTGTACCGATTCTACTCATAAAATTGCTACGTGAGTAATTAAGGTGTCTCAGTGGTATTATACCGCCATTTTTGTCTAATACTTGTCCATTTAGGTTTCATTCATTAAGAAATTCAACAAAATATTTATATAAAATGTAAAGAAAGATGCAAAGTATTTAAAATTCTTATTCCTTATCACTTTTAGAACATTATCATTTCAAAAACATGAACTAAAACACAGGAGCATTAAATCTGTTGCTGGAATTACAGAACAGAGAAATTATGCAAGGGAGACAATTTGATAAAAGAATTTAACATAGATTTCACTAGAGAAACTAACATTTCGCAATTTCTCTCTCTTATCTCAACGGTTAATCCTAATTTTTATTTTGAATATGTAAACTATATAATGATTTCGAAACACATGCAAAGTATGAAAAAAATCTATAATAGAGTTTTCAAGCTATCCTCCCATATAATCATTTTCCCTATCATTTCTATGTAAAATCCTGAAATTTTCAATTTCAGTTTTTGCGTTTAAATGCACGGTGACCCCCAAATTTTATTTTATATTTTAAACAATAGTACAGTTATGTTTCTACACAGAAAATTTCACAAAATTTTATAATAGGAAACAAATACCCTGCAGACATCTTAAGTCAGTTATGAATTAATCGGTTTTGCATTGCATATGTAGTAAATGTTGGATTTTATAGTGTTTAAGTCAATATAACCTACCGAAAAATATAGCATACAGATAATAAAAAATGTATTATTTATTAATTTTTTCTTTCTTTAGTTTTTAAGACAATTTCAATTTATCGAAAAAATGTATAGGATTTGAATTTACCATGAAAGTATGAAAGCTGAATGCTTAAATTACCCAAAGACTTCTTGTAAAAACCAACATACAAGAAATCCTTTACTCATTAAATAATAAAGGTCCTTGGTGTAAAATTGTAACATTAAATAGTAATATTTGCAGAACAAAATGTATGTTCACAGCTTCATTTTTATGTTTTATCGCTAAGATGCAAGATAATGGAAGAAATCAAAATTGTTGGCAAGTATAACGCACAAATATTGCTTAGAGGACTCATATTTTTTATAACATTAAAGATATAGTTCAAAATTGGCTTGCAAAATAGATTATGTAAAACGTAAAACATGTTTGCTCAGTATTGTTTATTTTTCTTATGTCAATATAACACACTGTAATTGTGCCCAAAAAGTTCAAATTTACAAAAAAAATGTTGTCCACATGCTTTTACTTGAAATAAAATTATCACAGATAAATTTCTTGTGAACATAAAAATCATAGGATTTTCTGTTTATCTTTTTGGCTTTACCCATGTATACATATATCTTCAACTGAACTCAACCACTGCAACAGTGTCAAAACATTTGATTTTTCTACTCTCTATACTACTCTTCCACAAGATAAGCTAAATTCAATACTCCGGGATTTAATACATCCGTTTTTCTGTACTGAAAAGGGTGAAAGAAGATATTCATATTTAGTGATAGGTAAAGATGGGGCCTATTTTGTTAAACATCACACTGATTCACACAAAAAGTATACAGAGGAGGATGTCATTGCAATGCTGGAAGTCTTGATTGATAACATATTTGTGGAATTTGGAGGACAAGTTTTCCAGCAGACAATAGGGATACCTATGGGGACCAATTGTGCGCCACTTTTAGCAGATTTGTTTCTTTATTCGTATGAAGCCAGGTTCATACAAGGGCTGTTCAGAAAAAAGACAATAAATTAGTAAATCCTTTAATTTCAGTTTCCGTTATATAGATGATGTTCTTTCATTGAACAATCCTCAATTTAAGGATAACCTTCATCTTATATACCCAAATGAACTCGAAATTAAAGAGACGACTGAAACACCATCATCAGCATCATACCTGGACCTATACCTCTACATTGACAACTCTGGACGTCTGAAAACAAAAGTTTACGACAAGCGTGATGATTTCGACTTTCCAATAGTAAACTTCCCGTTTTTGAGCAGTAATATTCCCACTTCTCCGGCATATGGCGTGTACATTTCACAATTCATTCGCTATTGCCGTGCCTGCAGTTTGTACAGCAATTTTGTCAACAGAGCGAAATTACTGTCTCAAAAACTTATACATCAAGGGTATGTTCAGTCACTGTTGAAATTGTCACTACAGAAGTTTTACGATCGTCACCACGATTTGACGGACCATTACAATGTTTCTGTCTCACAAATGAGAACAGATATTTTTTGGTAGATCCAGAGTTTGTTACCGGACTGACAAACACCGACTGTGACAAAACCGGACTTTTCACTGGCAGTGTGACGGGTGCCACTCGTGGAGCAGATCATGCTTACCCTTCCGGAGCACCTGATGATACCTCAGTTTTTATAGGGGTTCACACTGCTAGTGCTTTAGTTTTGTGGCCTTCTTGTTCATTTTTTTTTATTTGTTTTGTCTTTGTCATACTGTCTCAATTCGTGTTGCTGTGAATTGCCTTGATGTTGGATTTATGATTTTAGAATTTCCCCTTTCCTTTTCTCGCTTCGGTATTCGTTTGCCGATCTACTTTAAAAGACAATCAACAAAGACGCGTTTCGTTATTAAAGTTTTAAACTTAAGAGATATAAGACTAGAAATCTTCTGAAACTTAATTTGAAGAAACTTAGGATTTAGCTGATATACATACAATATTTAATATAAAAAAGACAGACCATGACATAACAAAAAGTGTTTTGCACATTTATATTTCCCATGCTTTATCATAGCAAATAATGGAAAGTTTGATTACAAATGAAAGTGTAATTGATTAGAGAGCAGCGGTATATTTAATTATTTGGAAAACAGCATAAACAAAATAAATACTTAACTGGTAGATAGAACCACATGATTATTGATGGTGAGCTGTTGTCGGTCTCAATAACGTCTATTTGTTTTGAAGTAATATTAATCTTTTTATACAATATTTCATCAAATGAACTTAAGTTTGCACTCAAATAAATATATATGGAGATCGTTAAATAATTTGGCTTAATTTTATATAAAACCGAAAACTGTGTTTACTTGATGTCCGTTGAACTTGAAAATAAGATTTTATAACACAGCTACGGTGCTTGACGTGATAATTTCATTATTCGTCAATGAACATATTTTCAACATACTTTCTTTTAAGATCCATTGAACTAGTTCAATGAATTGTGTTAAAACAGTGTGAAATTGGTAATACAATTCCCCATGTATGCTCTTTATTTTTCTTAGATATGGTGTACTTGTACTTGAGATTAGATCTCATGTGTTCAATTTGTTTATAACTATTATCTAAATTTATGTGAATTCAAAAAACTAAGGTTAAACTCCCTTCATCGTAGTTTTTGTCCTTTGATATATTTGGTATTACTGATTGTTCGGATTGCGTTTGGTTTAATGCATTTTAAACATTTTTTTTAATTTCGAGGATTTCCTTTGTTTGTGTTCGAGTTTTTTTTCTTTGCTATATTTGATATTGCTGATTTTTCAGCTTTCGTTTGGTTTTATGCATTTCAAACATTTTTTTTTTCCTATGTTTGTGTTCTAGTGCTTTTGATGAGAAAATCATATCCGAAATGGTCATACAGCTCATTAAAATTAATTGCAGTTAGATTTAGCATATGTGTTATGGTATCATATTCATTTTCATATCCTTTCGTAAAATATTTATATAAGATATATCAAAAAGCTGGTGACTAACTTCTATCTTTAAACTCATTGGTTGTCTTGCGACATCAAATGCTTAATCTAATATTTTGCTTCAAATTAAATAACAATTACCGAATAATTTTAAATTTTAGTTTCTGCTTATGGCTATTGCGACAATGTACGTCTCTTCAGTGCAGATCAAATCAAAATATATGGAAGACCATACACTGAAATACGTGTAAAAGCTGATAGAGAACAAATAACCAATATGATCCAAATGAAAGACCAAAATAAAGTAATGAATGGGTTATTGCAAGAGCGAGATTCTCTTATATAAAATTTTCTAAAATTGAAAGTTTCCAAATAAAATCGGTTAATAATGTAAGATGTTTCTCTCTACAATTCTTCAAAGCTGCTCGGGAAATAAGTTGAATGATGCGAAGGGTATGCAAACTAATATAAAACTTTATAACTGCACTGAATGGTTGAATAAATTTACAGCATCCCAATTCTTGTCTCGTAAATGAATAATATTCCCTTTTTGCATCATTTAGGTGCTTTTTCTTTCACTTTATGAAAACACTATTTCAACTCATAAATATATGAATTATTTAGAGCCTGCTATTAAGGCAAATACACGAAGAAGAGATGAAAATACAATAAAATCGGGACTATCCTACAGCATACCTGTTTGTTCTATTTGTAGTCAATAATAAATAAATAAGCAATCAGAATTTTATACTTAACACTATAAACTGAGTATTTACTTAGCATGGGAAATTCAAATGTGCGTATTTACTTTGCAGTGTCATGGTTTACATCATACTATATTTTTTTAAACTAAGCATTTTTTAGAATTAATGCCACGTAAATAATAATTAGGCAAAATATTAGTAAATTAATAAGGGAGTTAGACAACCGGAAGGATTTATTAATAAAACTGATAGGGTTTTATTTTTCAAGTGTTCTAAATGAAATAATAACTTCGAGTGTCATATTTTAACATTGATTGGAAAGTAATACTCGAGTATAATGTGTTGTTTATGAAACCATCCTTGTTTTAGAAACAGTGCTAATTTTGTATACACTTTATTTTGTGCCTCCAAACGGGAATGTAATGGAAACTTTTACAGAGGAAGTCTTTATACTGTACTAGGGGAGAATTAAAGAGCAAAAAACTTATAAATGACCATACACAGCATGTAATTTCATATTGATTGTCATAAGTTATTGACCTAAGTTGCTTCGTAATTAAACAATAACCAATTAGATTCTTTTTTTAAAAATATTGATTGTGTCCTTACTTTCAATAAAAGAATACAATTTATGCAATCAAGTTAAACATAGTGATGCTTTTGAAATAAGGACAATTTTGATACTTGATTTTATGTTCATAATTAAGTGGAATTACATTGGAAAGTATATTCTGCTGCAAACACCAGCAAAGCTAAGAATCAAATGTTAAAATTCGAAATTTATTTATCATCATATCCCAGCTTTGCGACGACAATGAGGCCGAGCGTTTTGCAATATTCCTACTATTATGCGATACTACAACTGGTTATTTAGAGAAATTATACTGTTGTGATAACGTGTGTCTGATGCCTGTAAATATTCTTAGCAATAATATATGTTTAATTCAAATCCAGCGAAGAATGTAGCCTTTGACATCAATGACGTGATTTTGTATTGTTTGCTTTTTACCCTTTTGATTTTTTTTATCATCTGTTTTAGTTCACAAGAAAGGCAAGTGTGAGCTATTGCCATAACTTGGCGTCCGTCGTAAATCCGTCGTCCCTTCGTCGTCCATCGTCAGCCAGTCTGTTAACTTTTCACATTTTCATTAACTCCTCTGAAACCACTGAAGAAAATTCAATCAAGCTTTACAGGAATAAGAAAAAGAAGGGAAACGGGGAATGTGTCAAAGAGACAACGACCCTAAGGGGAGCAATAACAACTCAAAGCCACCATAAGATCTTCAATAAACGGTGAGGAAACCCCACACCCAACGGTAGGTCGGAGTTTGCCCCTAAATAAAAGAGTAATCAAGTTCAGCGAAAAAAGCATCTTTCTAGGCTCCGATAGACATAAAGTGAACTAACTAGAAAACAGACAAGACACACAAAGGCTTAATAAATTTCCTGACGTAGGACAGGCGCAAATCTGCTGCGGCGGGGTTAAACTAGTTTTATTGGGCCCAAACCTTCCCCCTAGCCAATGTCCATTCCAAAGATCGATCCGACAAAAAAACATGGCCGTCAGCGCAGAATTCATATTTAACATTGGAACCTATGGGAAAAACATCATTTTCATCAAATCCTCTGAAACCACTGAAGATTTAAAGGAATGATATACGGAAGGTCCTTTACAAGGATTGCTTATTTGGTTCAGATCCGACAAAAAACATTGCCGCCAGCTCTAAACTTATAGTTAACATTGGACCCTATGGGACAAACATCATTTTCATCAACTCCTCTAAAACAACTGAAGCAAATTCAACCAAACTTTATAGGACCTTTACAAAAATTGCTCATTCATTCTGAAACCACCGAAGCAAATTCGACCAAACTTCGCAAGGTTGATGTATGGCAGGTCTTTTACAAAGATTGCTCATTTCGTTCAATTCCACAAATAACAGGACCGAAAGCATAGAACTTACACATTACATTGGACCATAAGGGAAAAACATCATTTTGATCAACTCTTCTGAAACCACTGAAGCAAATTCATCCAAACTTTACACAAGTGATGTATGAAAGTTTCTTTACAAATAATGCTCATTGTATTCCGATCCAACAAAAACCATTGTGGCCAGCGCAGAGCTTACATTTAACATTAAAAACCAAGGCAAAACATCATTTTCATCAACTCCTCTGAAACCATTGAAATAAATTCAACCAAACTTTACAAATATGAAATTTTGGAGGTCCTTTAGAAAGATTGCTCTTTTGTTTCCAATCTGAAACGAAAACTTGGCCGACAGCGCGGAACTAATGTTTAACATTGGACCCCTCTGGAACCATTGAAGCCAATTTAACCAGACTTTATAGGAATGATATATGGAAGGCCCTATGAGAGATTGTTCGTTCGACAAAAACTTGGCCACAACTCTGAACATCGAAACATTTGATGATCAGCATTTTGTGAGATGAGCGAAAAAGTCTCTGAGCCTCTCGTTTTGTAATTTTCTGCATAATGTGGATAATTTATAGCAACATTTTAAGGTAAATTTCGCTCTTAACACAATCATTTATGGTCAATTTAACTCAAATAGCAGATTTTTAGTAAAATGAAAAGAATGCAGGAGATGTAGCCTAGACACAGTATTAAATGATTGCCTTAAGGGGGTAGACCTGGGGTAGGAGGAGATAACTCTGTTTTTTCACTTTTTTATTACTTACACAAACAAATAGAATCATTGCGATAGATATGATTTTAGAATTGTAAAATTTTTCCCACACAGCAAATAAATATTCACTTTGTCATGAAAACAAATACCCAACATTCATTCATTTATAATGAGTCCATTTTATCCTACATTTTTGCAATACTGTCCAAAGATAATGAAAATCTGTAAAAGTCAAATTTCTTCCAAGGGAGGTAATTTATAGTAGAGATTCAGTATTTTTTTTAATTTTTACCCACTTTATTCTAAATTAAGAAAAAATAGGACGGTAGAATTTTCTAAAATTTTGATATATCTTTCATATACCAGTTTTCTTTCTATTCGCAGTTTTTGGTGAAAATTAAAGGACAGAATTATTTACCAGAGGTGTTTGAAAGTGATCAAAATAGAGTAAAAATGTCAGCCTATACTGTTCAGAACACCCACTTATTTCTGTTCAAAGTTGTTAAATTTACTATCATTATCCGTGCTTACTTTCACACATGTCTACAGAATTTTGCATTTGAAATCATTCTAAATCAAATACAAATTTAATTAGAGCCAATTTTATACACCGCAATCAAGTCCTGAACGGACCAAATAACATGAGGAAACAAGGTATCTTTGGTGACCACTAGACATAAAACGGGACGGTAGAAATTGCTGAAAATTTGCTTTAAGTGGACATGAACATGTGTAGTTTTAATACTGAAAATATCAAGAAAATTAAACGAGTGGAAAATTAGGCCTACCCAGGTCTACCCCCTTAAGGTGTTAATTTGACTTAATATCAAAGGCACAGTATTGAATGATTGCCTTAAGGTGTTAATTTGTCTTAATATCAAAGGCACAGTTTTAAATGATTGCCTTAAGGTGTTAATTTGACTTAATATCAAAGGCACAGTATTAAATGATTGCCTTAAAGTGTTAATTTGACTTAATATCAAAGGCACAGTATTAAATGATTGCCTTTAGGTGTTAATTTGACTTAATATCAAAGGCACAGTATTAAATGTTTGTCTTAAGGTGTTTATTTGACTTAATATCAAAGGCACAGTATTAAATGTTTGCCTTAAGGTGTTAATTTGACTTAATATCAAAGATTTGTCATTTGCGTCATAAAATTAAAGATGTGGCAAAGAATTATAATATTATTGTTTGTAGTTGGAAAAACGGGAGTTCATGTTGGATCATTTCTGAACGACTGTTTCGTATCTGAGCAATTACACATCATTCCACAATTACCTTGTTATATTGAATTATACATATGATGCTTACATAAACAGATAACCTAAGTCAATTAAGCACAAAATCACTAAACTTTGATTGAATCAGGTCGATAACGATGTTAAAATTTTTAAGAAAAACTTATTGTTCAACAAATACTTCTTAAAAGGCAGACTTAAGCTGAGATATTAAACTTAACTCATTAAGGCGTAAAATATTGGTCAAGGCCATCTCATTATCTATGCGTTATGTCCAATTTGGTGAGGTGAAACGTCACATGCCAAAATCTGATATTTAACGAGACAAAAATTGTTAAAACTTACAATATATAAATAAGGAGTACTTAGTATCTCCCTCATTCAAGGCTGTTTCCGAAAGCCGATTCTATTTGGAACTTTACAATATCTAAATTCTTGTAAATTTTGTTGAATACTAAGGAGTATCTCCCTCATGCATAGCTCTGTCCTTGCCTGATTTTGGCTTAACATTTAGATCATATTGGTTATTTGTTCTCTATCAGTTTTTACATATCTTTGAGTTATGGTCTTCCAAACGTTTAGATTTTATCTGCACTTAAGAGACATAAGTTGTCGAAATGCGCATATACAGAAATTAAATTCACAGTGACTTCGGAATTTAGTTATTTGTTACCACTGGGTCGATGCCACTTCTGGTGGACTGTTAGTCCCCGACGGAATTCACCAGCCCAGTAGTCAGCACTTCGGTGCTGACCCGAAAGCCGATTCTATTTGGAACTTTACAATGTCTAAATTTTTGTAAATTTTGTTGAAAACTAAGGAGTATCTCCCTCATGCAAAGCTCTGTCCTTGCCTGATTTTGGCTTTACATTTAGATCATATCGGTTATTTGTTCTCTATCAGTTTTTACATATCTTTGAGTTATGGTCTTCCAAACGTTTAGATTTTATCTGCACTGAAGAGACATAAGTTGTCGAAATGCGAATATGCAGAAATTAAATTCACAGTGACTTCGGTATTTAGTTATTTGAGTTTGGCTTCCTATTTAGATCTATTTGATTTTTTGTTCTCTATCAGCTTTTTGTACACCCGTTTAACTTTGAATTTCCATTTTTTGATTTTATCTGCACTGATGGGACATAGGTTGTCGAAATGGCCATGAAGAAAACAAGTTCATAGTAACTTCGGTATTTCATTATCTAGCAACTGACAAATGGATAAAAGTGGTCAAATTAACAATTATGTTTATTTGTGTTTTATTTATCAAGTTGATTACTTTCACGGAATATCATTTGGTTAGAGAAGTACTAGTTGAAAAATGAACTTAAACTCAAATTTAAAATAAATCACCGAAGCGTAGAATTTATGTAAAACCCAATTAGTAGTCTGTTGTATCAAAGTACGTAATTTTACATGTAAAATTTACCCAAAATTCACTTGGACGTAACACACAAGTAAAAACATCGGCAAACGAATATCGAAGCAAAGGGCAGAAAATGAGAACTGATCAATAAAAATCCAAATGCACGGCACTTCAGATATAACAAAAATGAAGCCTACATGACAAAGAAAAAAAGTAAAATGAAAAAGAACGCAGCATATAATCAAAGCACTAGCAGTCTCAACCCCACAAAAATGGAGGGACCATCAGGCCCTCCAGAAAGATAACCATGTTGTGCTCTAACCATCACACTGCAAATGAAAAATTAGGTTTTGAGCCGTAGTCGGTGTCTGTCAAAGCCATTTGACTGACTTTTATGTGACCTTTCTTAAATTAAAAATTGGTCGTAAAGCCTTGAAAGTCATATTAAAATACTGAATAACATTTGCTAGTGATTAGTTTCCACAAATGTTATCAAACAGGATATATTTTGTACCTACTTAAGTTTCACTTTTTCGCCAGAGTGTAATAAAGGCAGTATTCGTTTTTAGCTATGCCTTTATTACACTCATTTTTTTTGCATATTGTTCGTGTTGTCCAAGCAGTACTTATACATGTACATTTTTCTGTTGTTTCAATACTCTTGCATTGTCATTATGAAAGACCACTCCTTTGGTAATGCTTCACCTATTTTAATGTTGAATTTGACCTTGGATTAAAAATCATATATAGTTATATATCAAAATCTTCGTTACTTTAATGCTTAATTAGCTTCATTCTTCTATGCGAATCACTGTGCCATTATACATTTACTACACTATAATTATGTTCTTAAAAATCATTGCTTAGAAAATCAGCTTGAATCTTAGCATAATCAGAAAAAAATGTATATGTTGTATAGAAAATATATCAGTTGCAAACAATTTCATATTATTCAGTGACACTTTATAATCCATCACGAAGATCTCCTAAAGTAATATGCCTGATGGAGGATTTTGAGAACAAAAGAAAATCTAGTGATATTGTAAAAAGACACGCAAAGAACAAGAAAACGTCACCAAAAAGATCATAAATAAGCTGCACATCAATTAAAGCAAATGCAGTTTTAAAATGTAAGGATGAATAAAATCGATTAGTAGATTATCACCCTCTTCCCCTCCCTAAATCGACCCGACACCATTTTTTACTAAAAAATTTACGTATGGTATTTTCCGGAAAAAAATTGTATTCAGAATTAAAAAAAAAATGTTTTTTTTTTCTAATTTACCTTTTTGTTGATTTTGGTTTTCGTTTTTGTTTATGCTTTTTTTTTCTTTTCTTTTTCATTTGCAGGTCCTTAATTTTTGATTTTTTTTTTACTTAAATTACCACGAAAACAACGAGATATCTTAAGCAGATTCACACATGGATGGAATACTGACTCTAATATCCATTTAAATTGAAATTTGACAGATTTGTGAGTCTTGTCTTTGTCGTCTTCGTATTCGTATAAATGAGAAGCCGTTGACAGGTTCTTTTTATCTAGTTTGATAGTTAATTTACTTAATTTCTTTTTATACAAATAGGTTTTTTCTTACAAAATTTATTTATACCTTTAATACCTTTCTGAAATTGACTGTGTGTAAACTTGACAAATTTGCACACTTGTAATCAATGTTATATTATGCATGCGCTGCACTGGTCAAAAATATTTCATCTATTATAAATCATATATATAGTGGGTAAAACAAAAATGTTTTGTAATTTTACTACTGGTAGGTCTTACCACATAAATGAAACAAAATTAATAGATTCATGTAGCTGTCAATTTGAGAAATAAAAACGTAATAAAAAATTTAAGTTAAAAAGGTGAAAAAATGTAAGATAAAAGTAAAAATTTAAAAAATTTACCCCCTTTGTCGAGGGGTGAAAGGAGAAGACGCCTCTTGAGTATATGTATTTAAAGGGTGATAAGAAGATGCAATTTCTATGAAGGATTTTTGTAACGTACTCACCTATAATCATTAATGCTGCATTTCTTTTCGTGTAGATTGTTTTAAAATGAATTGGTTTACACACCATGATGTATCTATTTAAACTAATATTGCACAAGGACATAACACTTAGCACCAGGGTAAACATGTTTAAATATCCAAATGCAACACATGCATCTTTAGACAAAATCCAGTCTCCGAAGAAGATTGTCAGAATAGTGATTGGCATATTAAGAATTGCAACTAGTAGGTCGGCAGTAGTTAAACCAAGAATGAATGCATTTGTTGTAGTCTTCAACTCACGAGATTTGCATATAATTATCCACATGCAAATATTTCCAATTAAAGCGCACGTGCATACTAATGTTAAGAATACTCCTTCAAAATACATTTGATTTAACTTGGTTGCTTTTTCTGTGTTTATGAGTGTCTGGAACAAGTTTATCAGCAACTCCGGAATGTGTTCCAATGAATCGTGCACATCTTCACTATGTGGTTATTTTCCCATTTAGCGTTTCACTCATAACATATTTGTTTTCTCTGTTTTCAGTGTCATCTGTGACAGTAGTAGGCTGTCCTATTGTTAAACTTGATTGGTGATTGGTCGATACGCTGGTTGTTGATGCTGAAACGAAACAATTCAAGTGAGAGTAATTATAAGATTTTCCTTTTTATATACAGGTTAGCTATCTACGGAAGAGACATGACTTTTCGTTTAATGTCAATATGAAAATTCGATAATCGATTGCATTAGTAAATAAAGTATCCTTTCGCTTGAATGTCTATATTGTTAAATTGTTAAATACTCTGTAGCGGAATTGTTCAGTAGACAATTGTAGAAAGTGCAAACTAAAGAGTGTAATGAAGGATTAATTAACGATAATTCTTAAGATTGAGGCATGAAGGTCGTTCATTTTCAGTTTTGGTTTTAAGTGTAGGAGGATCAATCCGATGTTTTGTAATGTGAAAAGAGGCAAAACAGGGGTGTATCATTGTTACATTAAATAATATTTAGATATCATTTGACAACTTAAGCTTATATTTTTTAGAACCAATAGATATGATAACAATAAAAATAGGTACCAAATGGAAGTTTTTTGTACAAAGTACACGAGTTAGAACAATCGAGAGTAAATGAACAAATAAAGTGATATGGAGTAAATGTACATGAGACAAAATCTCTATGAATACATGGTAATATTAAGCAAATGAAACAACGCTTGGAAATGAAGACACACCTTTAAGTATAATTAACCCATTCCACATTTAATACTACTATACAAATCTATCTACACATGCAAACTTCTGCAAATACCGGTATGTTGCACTGCTGTTGTGCATTTTTTATGTTCAGCGAGCATATACCAACTGCTGAATTTCATCGTTTTTGCGCAATACAAGACCAAATGTAAATAAAACGCAGACAATTTAAAATCTGTTATAAAAATCCAAAACATAGTAATATAACGCAAAAGGAGACATCGTTAAAATGTTACAACTGGCTGCTACAGCAATGGAAAAGGGGGGTTGGTGTGCGATTAAACCGGTTAATTCCAATATTTCTCTTAAAATGCATGCACCAAGTCAGGACCATTGCTCTGGATAATCTGTTCCGCAATTTTGTTATTGAAAACAACGTCTTCCAAAACAACAAAAGAAAATGTCAATTGGTAATACTGGAATTAGAAAACGCATCACGTCTACCCCTATCCGTGTTACATGAAATCATACGGGTCAACTTAAATTTTTTTTATATCTTTGGTCATTTACTTATTAATTAAAATATACGTTTCTCTAGTGACAAAATTGTGTTATCTGTTAACAGAAATGTCTCCTAAAACTTGATGAATTGTCGTATTTTTGGACTTTTAATTTTAGAAATTCCCTGCTTTTCTGTATTTAGAATGTTTGCCATCTGATTCATACATCCTGCATTTTTTTTAATTTTTAACTGTTCATTCGTTCATTTTTATTTTTAAAAAATTATGGCAGTCTATTTCAGTTTTACATATTTAGATGTTTAATGGAAATTTGTTTGTTTTTACGGAAGTGTATAATATTCATAATATCATCTATTTATCACTTTTTGGAAAATTTTTGATGGAATGCAATAAAATTTGTTTTCAATTTTGAAATGACCGCATTGATTGTCGTCCTTTAAAATCTGTTTTTAATTTTGTACAAGTGTAATTTCCAAAGTTACTTGTAAATTATTTATTATCAATGCTTAGTACGATTCAATAAATCGCTATTGTTTGATTCTAGAACAGAAAACCTTCCTATGCAAATTCAATCAATTATCATTACGGAAGATGATAACGATTATAAATATATCTACATTTATGTATCTCTATTCACTGATGTTAAATAATATGTTCAAATTGGAAGCATGTAAACAAGGCATCAACATTACAAGCCAGTCATAACATAGCTTGTGTGTTTTCATATAGCAATTCTTAACAAAGTAGGCATAAATTTTGTACTGCCTTACTTCTGAATGTCGTGTTTTTATTTCCGTGCCTGATGGCTGTCACATGGCCTCATTTTGTCTGTTTTTCTGTTTTCTCGTTTTGCCAAGTCTCTGTAAATAATCACATTCCTCTTTTCTTCGCTATTCTACTGCCGTTGTTACATAAAATTTAATATTTACAGTGAAATTTAATGATACAAATAAATGTACATCGATCTTTTATTAGTCTTTGTAACACTTGTGCTTATATGCCTTTACTTAAAAAAAAACATTTACATGTCAATCATACGGAAGCGTATTAGCGCCACACAAACTTTTTTTTATTTTGCGTTAAAACGCAAAGTTTGCGCTATTTCGCAAATGTTTGCGTTATAACGCAAAGTCTGCGTTATTTCGCAAAGTTTGCGTTATAACGCAAAGTTCATTTTAAATTGATAGATAGTGTATTTGTAAAAAGAAATCGAAATATAGACTTGTGTACGGGTAGTGTTTGATTTTCGCGCTTAAATCAACATAATGGCTAAAGGATGAAGCATAGCTACACAATACATTGTTTTTTGTTCCCTAAAGATTATCTCCTACGCACAAGAGATTAATCTTTTGACAAGCGATTGTAACTTAAAAAAATCCCACATTAATACATAGCATACCAATATTCAAGTCTATTGGCCATTTATCATTGGCGCATTTGATTGCTGATAAATCATAAAATACGAATCTTTTTTTTAACTCCATAAAGATTTATCTCAAATTAAACATGGGGGTAGTTTTTTTGTTTGTTTGTTTGTTTGTTTTTTCCTTTCGTATTTGTTTTGTTATATTTTGTTTGCTTGTTTTGCTCTTTTCTTTGTGTGTGCGTGTGTTTGTGTGTGTGTGTGTATGTGTGTCTGTTTGTTTGATTGTTTGTTTTGTGTAATTTATGTTTATTGTTGTTTTTACACCCTTTATTTCTATATTTTCCCGTCAGTTTACTTCTTCAGTTTGTTTTTACGAATATTCCTTGCAAGTGAAGCTTTCATACTTTTATATACATAATAAAACGGAGTTTCAAACAAAGATATTTTAAAGATAAATACAATACAAACAGAATTTCGGTTTTAGGTTGTATGCTTCCGACTTTTATTATTTTTCTTTAAATTAATTTGGATATATCATTTCTCATATGAAGTGTGATGCTGGCATAGCAGGAGACGCTTTATCCTGTCGACGCATCATGTCTCATTCCTCAAATATTAATTAGGGACATGTTCATGCTATTTCTCATAACACCGGCGGATCCATCTTCGAAAAAGGGGGGTTTCGATGAGATTACACAAAAAATGTGCTGCTTCGAGTCGATTTTTACCATTTTTGTCAATATATACATAAATTCTGCACGAAATTTAAAAAAATTTCCAGAAAAGGGGGGCTCGAACATCCGGAACTCTCCCTTGGATCCTCCAATGCATACATACAATGTCAAATAGATCAACAGACTTGCTTATCGGTATACTATGCTTCCTGGTATTTTATCGCAAAAAAAAAGAATTAAAATTATTTATAATAACATTATTAAAATGAAAAATACATATCTCTTTTCTTTCTTGCAGTAAAGGACAAAATGTTTACTAGTGTACAAAACTGATTTGAATCATCTTTACATGTAATGTTAAGTAATCTATTTCTCTTTACCATTTGTATTTTTATAACTTTTAGCAAATATCTTTCCTGATATGGTGTAACTATTTTTAATCCTTAAATTTGATTTGGATTGACACAATATTTAGTCTTTAAAATTTTCATCAAAACAATATTATATTGCATTTTTTATATAAATAATTTATTGCTTGTCGAAAGATTATCTCGTTCAACAATATCTTGTGCGTATGAGATGCATATATATTTTAATTTATCATATTATTTCATATCTTCACTTTATTTGGTGAACCTGATATATCTTTTCCTGCTTAATCCTTTTGCCATTGTGCAAATTTAAGCCTGAAAATCAAATTCTTTCCGTACACAATCGTACACAACTCTAGATTTTGAAATTGTTTGATCTATTAATTTAAAACGTACTTTGCGTTATAATGCAAACTTTGCGTTATAGCGCAAATATGTGCGTTAAAATGCAAACCTTTGCAAACATTAGCGTTTGAACGCAAACTTTGCGAAATAACGCAAACTTTGCGTTATAACGCAAACATTTGCGAAATAACGCAAACATTTGCGTTATAACGCAAATCTTTGCCAAATAACGCAAACATTTGCGTTATAACGCAAATCTTTGCCAAATTAAGCAAACCTTTGCGTTATAACGCAAAATATTAAAAAAAAGTTTGTGTGGCGCTAATACGCTTCCGTACAATCATGCATATGCAATGAAAATAAAAAATAAAAAATTTCAGAATATAAATATTATCTCCACTTTTAACTTCATGTATGTCAGTTACTTGTCTTATGTTATCTGAAACTTACGGTGGAATGGTTTTACTCCAATGTACTGAGTTACAAACCATAATATATAATCACTCAGTTATCAAATACACGATGAAGGGATATGGAGTAAATGCACATGAGATAAGATCTATACAAATACATGATAAAACCAAACAATGGAACAACGCTTTTATTGTTGATCACCACGAGGCCTTCAACAATGAGCTATACTCATACCTCATAGCTAGTTCAAGGCGGCCCTAGCATCGACGCAGCGCTGAATTCATTGCCAGATCAAGCAAACGCTACATCGATATGTCATTAAGGCCCTGTAATGCTTTAACGTTCTAGCCAGCGTGTGCCGACGTTCGCGGATTTTGCCAGAGCGTTGGCACACGCCGAATAATTTGAAGGATTCCTGTTGTTCTACGCATTCATGACGTCAGGTTTACGACCTAAAACGCATTGAAAAACTTATCAATAACTTGTCTGCAATGGTCGAAAAACATGTAACAGCGTATGACGACGATACATTTCGAAGGCGTTTTACTAGCGAACTTGACGTTTATCTAATATTAGTAGTGTCTTTCTTTAAAATACGGTTGAAATACTATAGAAAGCAACTTGTACGATACAGAATGTTGTATCACCACACTGTGGTGATAAAAGAATTGCGCGTAGTCGCACGTGAATCCATGACGTCGTGGCGTCAACATCATGTAGTTCCTCAACAAAACTCGTAAATAATGTAACGCCAGATGAATAAAACCATTTTTGGCAACGTTATTTTCAAAATGTAAGATAAAAATATCATAAACAAAGATGTGATGGTACAACTTCTTGTATCAGGACTCGTCGGTGGAATGATTTGCATCACTACTTGTCGCGCAAGCGCGATTCGTAGTGATACGACCCATTCCACCGACTCTTCCTGATACAAGTAGTTGTACCATCACTCTATGTATATAATATCTATATATCAAACGAAACCATAACGGTATTATATAATTCATAGAATGTCTGTATGGCGTTTTGACGATCTTTCGTCAGAATTGTTGGAAATTCTTCATCAAAATAGCATTTGCAAAAGAAGACATGGATAAAAATGTCATCGAAAAATACGACGGAATTGCAGGAGAGATACCGGTAGGTCCACCAAAAATTACAGAAAATTATTTTCTAAAAGATGTGTCAGTCGGATTCTGAAATAAAGCAGCTATTTACATTCCTTTGGAATGTTTTCTTTCTCTTTCACCATTATTTTTGTGATAAAATATCCAGCTAATGCGTTACCCCCTAGTAAGAAAGACGCTCGATTTGCATTCTTTACACATTTAAAACAAATTTCGAGAAACTACTACAGATTGCACATATTGCGTGCATAACGTCCCTCCAGCGTGCGTCTAATGTGTGCATAACTTATCACCAACACGTTGGCGAACGTCATGAAATTTTGAGCACGTTCAAAATCTTGTAACGCACTCAACGCTCACCAACGCACTCCAGTTTGCAACGTGCTGAGAACGTGCCTCTTACTTATATTGAACTAACTAAGATTTTGTCTGCAGTCAAAGACAGGCATAAAGCATACTGTGAAACTATTCATGCCCGAAGTTGCATAAATCTCATGTGGATACTAAAAAATTCGAGAAATCTTATATCCCGTTCATTTTCCCAAATACATTCTCTCAAAACATTTGATTTTTTCCGCACTGTTTACCACACTTCCTCACGATAAACAGTAATCACAAGTCAAGAGTATCATTAAAAAAACCCTTGCCGATTTAAAACAAATTGTTGTATTAGATTATAAAGCCACATTTTTTTTTAAAAACCAGTTTAAAAGGAAAAGCATGCTTCGATGAAAAACAGGTGTGCAGTATGCTTGTTTTTCTAATTGATAATAGATTTTTCACATTAGGAGATATCAACAGCAAGTTGGCATATAAATGGGCACTAATTGTGCACATCTACTCGCAGACTTGTTTTTATATTCTAACGAGACTGAATTTCTTCAGAGCCTCGTAAAAGATCATAAAATAAAAGATACTAGATGCTTCAGTCTCACTTGAATAAATTGATGTTTTTCCATTAATAATGCATATTGCTAAATGGAACCCATTAATATTTCTGCCAGAGCTAGAGATAAAGGAAACGACAGAAACCACCAGATCTACATCTTTTATTTTGGACCTTCATCTCGAATTTGACGATAACGGTCATCTCAGTATTAAAATTTACTACAAAATGGGACGCTTTTAATTTCAAAATTATCAATTACATTTACAGTAATATTCAAGTTTCTCCTGCTTACGGAGTGTATGTTTCACAGCTTTTTCGTTAATCGAGAGCAAGAACAAATAATACAGACTTTCTCATTAGACATAGTTATCTCCGTGACCGCCTTATTAATCAAGGCTTCAATAAATTCCATCTGATACGGTCATTAAAAATGCATTATTAGTGGAATTTTTTAAGTTACGGTCCGAACACTGATTCAAGATTCTTTCTTTACTCAATACTGGTATGATCATTTCTTTTCACTGTCTAAGACTCTTCAATGGCAATTGTTGTTGAGTTACTACTGGACACTACCGCAATGGAAGGGGGTTTAGCAAGCCATAAAAGCGATTTAACTCACCATTTGTTTTCAAATACCTGTACAAAGTCAGGACCATTGCGGTCAACAATTTTGCCGATGGTTTCCACACGATTTGTCTTTTTGTCTTATGGACTTCGGCTCTCGACCACTCTGTTCGGTAATTTTGTTATTACCCCCATCATACAATGCACACGCTTTGATAAAGTTCAGTCCAAATGGCGTAAAGAGAACGCAAAAAAATTGGTCGGATACAAACATGTAGATCTAACATTTATGTTTACAATTTTTAGTATAATAAATATGTCATATTTAATATAAATGTTTTCAAAACATATAAAATTAGCGTGTAAGTACATTATTAAACGAAACGAGCCCATAATCAATCCTGTATATCCTAACACGCAGTCCTCATGGTTTTCGATCCAAGTAGTGATTTAATTCGGTATACAAAGATATATTGTTCAATTATGTCCTGATATTAGTTTCCTTTTTCTCACTTTCAAGATCATTTTTAGATCATTTTGGTTATTTGTTCTCTATCAGTTTTTGAATATTTTTGAGATAATGGTCTTCCGAACATTTAGATTTTATCTGCACTGAAGAGACATAAGTTGTCGAAATGCGCATATGCAGATATTAATTTGCAGTAACTTCGGTATTTAGTTATTTCAAAAACTCCAATATATCTCAACAAACCCTCGTGCCTTTCATGTGATAATTACACTAAAATCTATATTTTTATGCTACAGTTGTGTTTTTCTTTTGCACTTCGCTTGTGAATTGTGGAATGGAATTGTAGTGATAGTTGGTGTTTACTGTTATCTTTTGTGATTGAAAAATACAAAAATACCGAAGTTGCAGAGAAAAAAAAACAGTAAATTTAGTTATGCCGTACACGTGTTTCAAGGAGTAACATAGACTTAACAAAATGTTACAGGTACAAAATATCTTTATTTTCATATTCTGTTTGGGAAAAGTGGGCAAAATTAAATGTGACTTTTAGAGTCTTATGGACTTTTGCAGATAACAAAATATAGAAGTTACTGTTAATTTGTCTTCTGTATATGCGCATTTCCACAACTCACAAATCAGTGCAGATAAAACCGAAGCATTTGGAAGTCCAAATGTTACGAATAAAAAACATATATCTTTTTCATGTTCAATTTCGGAAACATGGACTATAGTATCTGAAAAACTTCCATTGCCATGTTATTATGGGAATATACACTATACCAATGGTAAAAGAACATGAAAAACTTTTCCACGTGTTATTTTAGTCGTTTTCGACCTGAAAAAAGTTGCAGGCTTTTCAATTCTCAAATTTTAGCAAATCTGGTATAGTAAGGATGGGATTTTACAATCACGTTGTGATGTCATCCGTCCATTGTCCGTTGGTAACTTTTAATTCATTTATCTTCGACCAGTATTATTATATAATTCATATTATGGACTTCAAAGTGGTTTGGTTTGATCTGCATTGATGAGACATAAGTTGTCGAAATGCGCATATGCAGAAAGTAAATTAAAGTAACTTCGGTATTTTGTTATTTATTACCACTTGGCCGATACCTCTGCTGGTCGACTGTTAGTCCCCGAGGGTATTCACGAACCTGGTAGTCAGTACTTCGGTGCTGACCCGAAAACAGATTTTTTTTAAATTTGTGATATCCAAATTTTACAAAATTTTGTTTAAAACTAAGGAGTACCTCCCTCATACATAGCTCTGTCCTTAGCTGAATTTTGGCTTTTCTATTTAGATCCTTTTGGTTATTTTTTCTCTATCAGCTTTTACACGTTTTCCGCTTCATAGACTTCCAAATGTTTTGGTTTGTTCTGCACTGATGTGACATAAGTTGTCGAAATATGCATATGCAGAAAGTAAATTAAAGTAACTTCGGTATTTTGTTATTAAATTGAACACGCTATTGTTAAACCCCTATACAAGTATTATAATGACTAGGGTTAGAGATCTGAATAGCAAAAATGGTACATTTCTTTTCCCCATGAGTATACTTATCGTAGTAATTCTTCTCTTTTTGTATTGAATGGACTAAAGGATAAGCATATCTCGGAGAATTACATCAGCGTTCAGGCTTATCGCTATCAAATCTGTGGTACATTACCCCCAAGAATTATACCATTACGTATTTATACACCAAGTACAATTGATTTTTATGTATTCTTCTGCTGAACGGCTAGGGATCCCCTCAGAAATACGTACGGCAAAACTTATCGTAATGTGAAATGGGGGTAGTGGGAAATCATTCTCAAATCTATATTTTATTACTCTTACTCTGTTTCCAAAACAGGATTCTATTTCCACACTTGTTATCCTATAAAATGAGGTAATCGGTTATACATGTAACGTTTCAAATGAAAAAGACTGATATTTTTACTAAGTTTGCAATCTGGTTTACATTCTAACAGCTGGGTATCAATTATTTACGTCGCTTTTATATCCAGTTTTGCTTAGACTCGATAGGTATTTTTGTTGTCTCATTTCAAAATAATGGGCACTTACAAGAGATAAATTGTATATTTATTGATATGGCTATCTCCCGAATTTTGTTCCATTTTTGTATTTCGATCGATATAATAGAAATTACTAAATACCGAAGTTACTGCGAATTTAAATTCTGCATATGCGCATTCCAACAACTTATGTCTCTTCAGTGCAGATAAAGTCCGTAATTACGATAGTCTGACTTATCATATGTTTTAGAAGACAACAATAAAATTCTACTCCTTGATAGTAGGCTTATTCGCCGTGATGTCACAACATCGAAATTTTACCTGTGGACCCTCTTGGCTGGCAAGATTAATTAAGATCATAAAAAAATGGTATGGAATTGTTTTGAAGGTAATTTGAAAATTTCTTTTGATCTGAACTGAAGACAATTTACAGTTTAACAGGACATGAAAAATACGATATTTGATTATCGTTATTTGATTTAAATGACATATTTGAACAGCATTCAAATTTTTCAGAATTTCCAAATATTTGGAATACACATTTCAAATTTTTCAGAAGAAATTTAGAAAAAGTAAATCAGTAGAAAAAATATGAAAATCTCGGGGTTTATTAGGCATTATACAGATCCAAAATCGGACTAGTAGGTAAAAAGTTATTAAAAAAATAAAATTCTGTTCCATTATTATACAATGCGTTTATCGTTTAAATACAATTTTGCCAACCAAACAATTGATTTTTTGAAGTCACTGATTGGATTCGCTGACAAGCCTTTACTGTCGATTATTGATATTGTCAAGATATTTTAAAATTGTCACAACCGTGTGATATGAATTGTGTTATCATATGTATTTATAGAATAACAGTAAAATTTTGCCCCTTGGTATTGCTGTCGGTTTTTTTATATTTAGTTTAATAATTTTCCAATTGTTCACAACCGTGTGATATGACTTTTGTCATCAAATGCTTCCGGTTTATATCAACTGCTTCCGGTTTATATCACACGCTTTATCTAACTGTATTATCACTCATTTTCGCAAAGCTACACAAAGCTCAAATTTAAAAAGTAAATTTCTTTTGAAATAAACATTCCCTTCTTTTTTCTATTCTAGTTTATATTTTCATATTTCGAACATATCCACATTTTTTATACTCAATTGGTGCATAATGATGCTTCATAAACAAAATGTTGTCTTTACAAATTCAACGTTTCAAGGTTTGAACTCAAAAATCCTGAAATTAAACTTTTGAGCTCGCGTATTAAATTGTACGATGGCCGATAGCGGCCGAGAGTTTACTTTATCAAAAAGTAAAAATTGTCAATACATTTACATGGCAAATTTGCATCGTTTTGTTTTAAATGTAAAACTACATATAGAAACTCTTGAGCAAATTTACATGTCACAACAAAAGTAAAACTGCCACGCTATTAAAGCAATGGACAGATATTTTGGGGGGACAAAAAGTAAAAATGCCAGTTTTCAAAAAAAAAATTCTTTCCTTTGGAATAATTGAGTTGATGACCGGAACACTAACCTTGAAGGTCAGAAGTCTTGGAAATATACCAAGAGCAAACGTCTTCGCTATTTTGATAAGGAGTGCTTAAAGAGTACCATCTTTATAAAGGTTGGAATGTAGTGCCCATACCCCAACCTCTCAATTTGACATTCAACTCAATAGTAACTATTGATCGGTAACGCCAAGGATGCCCTAACCCTTAAAGAATTTGAATAGAATGAATTTATTTTGTTAATGGCTGATTACTTAAAAGGTGATATATTTGAAGTATTGCTATTAGTATTGCTTTTTGGAATAATTTTTTGTAAATATTGTAATAGATTGAATAAAAGTATCTCCGTGATAAAGTGTTACAGAAATTTTTTTTTTCAAAAAGAACAAAGATTTATGAAGTTATGCAGATGTCAAAGTCTTCAGGTCAAATCTATCTAAGCGAGAAGACCGAATATGTTAATTTACAAATAATAGAATTGATAGTCAAATTGCTACTGGATCGTTTATTTAGTGTTTGATGCATTGAATAATATTTTATTATAATAAGCTCTATTCCTCATTTGTTTTTGTATTGATGAATAAATGTATGTTTATATTTATACAAATTAATTCGATTTATCACAATATTTCGGATTTTACCCAATCAATTATCACTCATTCGGGATCGATAAATTCCTGATTAGTTAGGACAGGATATGGTGTTCCAACCTTTATAAGAATGGTACTCTTTAAACGTACGTAATCATCTTGAAGTCTTGATACTGAAGTTTCACTTTTTCAATGACTTTCACAGATAACGGTACTCATTTTTCCACATAACTATAAGGTTAGTGTGTCGGTCATTATCCAAATTATTCCAACGAAAAGAATAACTTTTTGTAAAAACAAGTTCTGTAAATTGCTTTAACATCGTGACAGTTTTACATTTGTTAGTAAAGATAAATTTGAACAAGAGATTCTATATATAAAAAAGAAAGGAAATGGGGTAAATGTCAAGGAGACAACATCCCATATCCAGTTTAAACAACCCAAAACAAAACATCTAGGGGTCACCATATGGTCTTCAACACATTGAGGAACCTCACACCATATAGTAAGCCCTAAATGGCCCCGAAAGGTAAAAAAGTGAATAAATAAATGGAAACAAACCACATTCAATAACTCTGTAACCTTTGTGTTTCATTGGTTTTTAGAGAATAAAGAATCTTGAAATAACCCAAATATCAAGAAACTAAAATTTTATAAGAAGACAAGGACAAGCAAATGACCAACATATTCCTGACTTGGGACAGGCGCAAAAATTGCGGCGGGGTTAAACTCGTTTTCTTGGATCCAAACCCTCCCCCTATGTGTGGTGAATGGCTAAAAATAAATACACAAAAAGACTCACAGTAAAAATCAAACTAGAAAAAAGTCCAACTTATCAAGACGAGTACCCTTAAAATGAAGTACATAAAACATGAAGACAATACACACAGGTACTTTCCGGACAAATGCTCGCAGTTACTGACAGCTAGCTAAGGACATAATTTCCGTTGACTATGATATCAAGCCTTCTAACATATGAAATTTCAATTGAAATACTTCTAAATAGATTTGGTATAACAACATCATTAATTACAAAAGAAGAACATGATATTGTGCAATGCCAAATACTGCCAATATGAAAATTTGTTTAAATTTAGTTATGGTGTAAAGCATTTAGGAGATGATCAATATTTTTGCCAACAAAACCAGAAGTAAAGATTTAACAACAATGCTGTATTTATATCCTTTATGAATAAGTTTGTTCAACGGATTAATAAGTTTGGAAGGACAGTTTTGCATTTTAAACAAAAAATGCAAATTTGCCATGTAAATGTTTGGACACTTTTACTTTTTTTTTTAAAAAAAAGTAAACTGTCGGCCGCTATCGGCCATCGTAAAATTGGGCTGTATTACTAGTTTGAAACATACAATAAAATTATCATAAAATGCAAATCATATTTTGACTTTGGGCTGATTATGGACCTGGTATGAAAAATGGCATGTTATAATCTATATTTATCAACTGTTTTCGGTTTATATCACACGCTTAATCTGTAAATGTATAATCAGTCATTTCCGTAAGAAATTTGAAGCTTATACTACTAAGTATTTGCTAAAATTATCTTTTGAAATAAGAATTCTACTTTTTTTCACATTATAAGAATATTTGCTAGAATTAGAGAAGGGAATTTCCAAATTCATGTTAAATAATGCTTCACAAACAACACGCTGTCATTACAATTCAACGCTTAGGTTTGTATTTGAAATTGCTATTCCTGAAATAAATATTTTGAGATCGTTTATGTTATTGGGAAATGTAATTAAAATTTTCAAACATATGATCCTGCCATTTTTCATTTCAGACCCATTATCAGCCAATGGTTAAAATAATCCCTCGAGCCTGTCGGCCCTCGGGCTGATAATCAGACCTAGGCTTAATTATTAATGGGTCCGAAATGAAAATTGGCATGTTTTAATCTATATTTATACAACTTTAAATCTATCTATGACGAATAACAATATACCGAAGTTACGGTTAATTTATTTTCTGCATATGCGAATTTCGACAACTTATGTTTGGAAGTCCATTAACCGAAACATGTGTAAAAAAAATAACCAAATAACTAAATACCAAAGTTACTGTGAATTTAAATTCTGCATATGCGCTTTTCGACAACTTATGTCTCTTCAGTGCAGATAATATCTAAATGTTTGGAAGACCATAAACTCAAAGATGTTTAAAAACTGAAAGAGAACAAATAACCAATATGATCTAAATGTAAAGCCAAAATCAGCTAAGGACAGAGCTTTGCATGATGGAGCAACGGCAGTAGAATACCAAAGGAACAAGGGAAACGAAGACTACAAAAATCGAAATCCGAAGACATGGCAAAAACGGCAACAGAGAAAAACAAAGACAAAACAAGGGCGTGAGACAGCTACAAGCACGGAAATAAAAAGACGACATTAAAAGCTAAGGCACTGATAGTGTGAACTCCCATGAAAACATATCCCAGGAGATATTCCTTAAATTTAAACAAAATTTACAAAAATTTAGATATTGTAAGGTTTCAAATAAAATCGGCTTTCGGTTCAGCACCGAAGTACTGACTACTGGGGTGGTGAAAATGGTCTAAATAGAAAAACTAAAATCCAGCTAAGGACAGAGCTATGCATCAGGGAGATACTCCTTAGTTTTAAACAAAATTTTGTAAAATTTAGGTATTGCAAATTTCAAAAAAATCGGTTTTCGGGTCACTGAGCACCGAAGTACTGACTACTGGGTTGGTGAATATCCTCGGGGACTAACAGTCCACCAGCAGAGGCATCGGTCCAGTGGTAATAAATAACAATATACCGAAGTTACCGTCAATTTGTTTTCTGCATATGCGCATTTCGACCACTTTTGTCTCATCAGTGCAGATCAAACCAAAATATTTTGAAGAACTTAACGAAAAGGAAATCCAACAAAAAGTATTTCAATGTTCATGTCTCTGACAACTCTAAAAACGATGCTAAAGCCACTATTTTCTTTTTCTATTCAAAGGTTTTGGACTATCTAAAGCGTTATTGATAATGTCTACCAAGCCGTTCACATATTTGCAGTACCGAAAACAACTTTACAGTCCAAGCTGACGTTCTAACGCTGATCTGTGGTCGTTTAAAAAGATAAAAAGACAACATTGTATTCATTGGTCACTCCTTCCTGTCTGGTAGGTAAATCGGAAGAATCTTAAAGACGATTAGCCGAAGCTATAATGTTATGTTGGGTTGTTGATTTTGAATTTGATTTCGTAAAAGTTTTCCCCCTGTGTCGACCAGAGCAATAACATTTCCAAATCTCATTTTTAAGCTGTAAAACTAACTTAACAGACATAAAGTATCTAAGATGTATAGACATTAAAGTATACATAATGAATACTACATTGTAGATCAACTGCTTTCATCTAACGTGTTAAATCCCTGAGTAAATCTGGTACAGTAAGCTATTGTAGCTGGGTGCTATGGGTCATTGGACTTAATAAGGGTAATAATGTCATTGTGTTATTATACTACAGGAAATCTCGACAGATAAAGGAAAGGTGTAGGTACCCATAAGCCGGTTTAACTCTGCCGCTGGCTCTTGCTAGAGACGGTACCAACTTCGGCTGTCCCGAGTTCCTACCGTTTTTTTTTGTGTGTTTCATGTTTCATGTTTTTTCCCTGGCAGATTGAAGCATGTGACTGTAATTTTCAGCTATTGTAGATGTTTCCTGTTAGTCCTTTTTTTCATTGATCGATTATAAGATACAGTAAATTAACTTTAGCTAATAAAATCACTATCGGTATGACATAACATTATTACATCGTTTTGCACAATGTTTAGCAGTTTTTGCATTATACAAGGAATTAGCAATGCAATGTTACAAAAGTAACAACTTATGTTGTATAAATAGGAAAAAGAAGGGAACGGGGAATGTGTCAAAGAGACAACGACCCAAAGGGGAGTAATAACAACTCAAAGCCACCATAAGATCTTCATTGAACGGTGAGGAAACCCCACACCCAACGGTAGGTCGGAGTTGGCCCCTAAATAAGGAGTAATCAAGTTCAGCGAAATAAACATCATCCTAGACTCCCATAGACATAAAGTGAACTAACTAGAAAACAGACAAGGACACACAAAGGCTTAATAAATTTCCTGACTTAGGACAGGCGCAAACCTGCTGCGGCGGGGTTAAACTAGTTTTATTGGATCCAAACCTTTAAACCTTGTTTTGTAAAATATCTTACAGTTAAGCATTTAAACCCATAATATTATTTCAATTTATCAAGTATTCTATAATATATCGTGCCAGGTTCTTATTTTCTGTCATACCTTTAGGTGATTTGTGTTGCATTATTCTTATTAATCTGGAGACTTTCGCCAATTGGTACTAAAATTAATGTATGTCAATACTGAATAGGGGTTTTTCTCGGTCACGTCTTTAAAATGGATAAGGAACTTTTACTTTCGGTTTATGAAAAATTCGATCAACATTGCAAGTATGGCATATTTTTCACAATGTTGCTATTAAACCATAAAATGTTATAGAGCTAATGTCAAATGGTATATAAAATCATCAATGAAAGGATATTGCGTAAATGTACACAAGACAAAGTCTCTCTAAATACATTGTAAAACAAACAATTGAACAACGTTTTTGTTATTGTTTAATCGTGTAATTACGAAGGCCTCCAAAAAACCCGTGTTTAAATTTGTATTTAGTAAACTACCTTATTAATATTAAGTATTAAGCAGCATTAAAATCCTTGAAATCATGTCAGTTTACCAATTACATTACAATTACTTTATATTATATTATGTAGTACAAATACTTATTTGTTTATTTTTTTCATCCTCAGTTTGTTATTATTTTCTTACGTAAATGTCCATTCTAATTATGATGGAGGCTGTTACATACGTATCATTTAAAAAAACAATTACATTCATTCTGGAAATCTCCTTATTTGATTGGTTACAAGTACTTCCGATCATTTCCGTCACTGTGTTTGATAAGACTGACTAGTGCTCACTACGCTTTGCTGTTACGCTCAAGGGACAGATAAAGACAAATCGAAAAAGTGGAAATTCCATTGTATGACGTCATAATGTCAACACAAAACTGATTGAAATAAACTTATTTGTTAAAAAGTATTTTAATCTAAATATATTTTTTATTTCTGTAAGGTCTTTCAGTTGTGTCGATGCCAGTTGTTTACCTTGGATACGATCGGAAGTAATGAAGGTATTTCCTCCAGAAGTTATTTCTAAATATAGAACAACCAATCAAAAAGTGTTTTGTTTGCAAGCCAATGTAATCAAAACTTACAATTGATTTTCGGTCGGTTGTCTATATCCGTCTCTATATCCGTTAGATTCGACGGATTTGAGACAAACTCATTAGTCAAGTGTTTTATCAGCACGTAACTCCTTGACAACGACAACAGTAAACAAAGACGGCGGAGTAATCTAGGCAAGAAAATGGTGCATCATCCACGTTTTTAACTTTATTAAGTGATCTTGTGTTAACACTTTCATTCCATTTACAGAATATAATTTTAACTATGGAATGCAATATTTTGTAGTTTTATTGGAGTGTAAAAGCGTGGACCGTAGCACATTTTGAATGAAGTGCGCTAGCGCTTCATATGAAAAAAGTACTACGGTCTATATTCTTTTACACGACAATAAAACTACAAAATATTACAATAAATACTTATAATTAACATTCCATAAACAGAATGCAAGTGTTCAAGCAAGTTTAATTAACGAATCTGGGTGGTGTACCATTTCTTTGTCTATATTATTCCACCGTCTTTGTTTACGTCTTTGTTGGCGGTTTCTTTATGAAGCAGAATGAATGTGATTATATATAAATTATTCAGAATATTTTTTTTCTTTTCTTCATCATACCTTTGTAAATAACCTTGATTTGAATTTAAATTATGGGTAAATGAACCAAAGGGGATCAACTCTACACGAGTATGCATATTATTGTATAGTTGCCTTGATTTTATACTATACTTGCAACCAAATCAAAAAAGGTAAAAAATATGTATTCACGTGCTGGAAAGATATTCATTCCGTGTCGTCATAATTAGATTAAACTATTAGTAATACAATCATGATCTATTGTATCATTGAATTCGCTTTTCCTTGCATGGAAACATAGAAAATGCCCTCGACCGACGATCTGGATGGATATTGATTACAGGTCAGTACAACTCTGGAAAAGGCCATAATTTTATAAAACAATTACACCATTATAAATTAAGGTCTTTCCCCTTTCCAAGGGAAAGACCTTTCTGTATTTCGTTTGATTATTAAAGTCTTTCCCCTTTCCAAGGGAAAGACCTTTCTGTATTTCTTCTGATTATTATTATTCTTCTTCTTTTCTGCCTCATTTTCAGAAAAACGGCTGGACACATCCTTTCGATATTTTAGCACAATAGTCTAGACCATGTCTAGTTGATAAGAAATAGGCATCGACCGAAAATCTTTTTTTCGTTCACGAATTTTGGCTTAAAGTTCGAAAAACGTTGTTATGGGATAAACTCAGAAACCATAAGAGATAGCTGAAGAAGTGTAATGACAAAAATGTTTGTTAGGTCATGACGGACCTTCGTTACTTTTGGACCGAAACTCTAAGGTGGACCGTTCACGAGTTATGCCCCCGCAAAATTTCGTCACATCTTGCAGTATGTTTTTCTCGAAAACGGTAAGAGATAGAAGCCTGGAACCTTTTCCATTCATCTTAGTTGATATGTGTTATATCTAAAAATGCTAAGGTCAAAGGTCATTGGTCACTTTAAACTTTGACCTTAGACCTTGTTATTGGATCAACTCAGAAACCGTAATAGATAGCTGATTAAATGTAATGGAGAAAATGTGTGTCTTGTTGAGATCTACATTTGTTACATGGGTCCGAAATGATTGGACCAACTGTTTGGGCCTATGGCCCAAAAACCGAATTTTGATGTCCGAATTTGGGTTTTTTGCTTTTAGCTCTAATACCATTGAAGATACAAAGATATTTTCAACACAAAAATGTTCGGGACATTGTGACCTTCAACATGACGTCAAGGTCAAAGGTCAAGGTCACAGTCAAAATTTTTTATACCACGTTTATCAATCAATAAATGAATTTTCAAGCTTAGAATCTTGGTCTTATCAAAAAATTAGTAATGAAAACATTATGATGCAACTTCCGGGAAAGACCTATCAATTGTTATTCGAACAATTGACGTACTAGTTATTATTATTATTATTCTCCTTCTTTTCTGCCTCATTCTCGGAAAATTGACTGGAGATATCGTTTTGAAATTTTGGCACAATAATCAGGACCATGTCTAGTTGATAAAAAATAGGCATCGGTCGAAAATCTTTTTTCGTTCACGAATTTTCGCCCAAAGAACGAAAAACCTTGTTATGTTATAAAATTAGAAACCATAAGAGATGGCTAAGGAAGTGTATGGCAAAAATGTTTGTTAGGTCATGACGGACCGTCGTTACATTTGGACCGAAACTCTAAGGTGGACCGTTCATGAGTTATGACCCCGCAAAATTTCGTCACACCTTTGAGTACGTTTTTCTCGAAAGCAGTAAGAGATAGAAGCCTGAAATATTTTCTGTTTAACTTGGGTGATATGTGTTACATCTAAAAATGCTAAGGTCAAAGGTCATTGGTCACTTTGAACTTTGACCTCAGACCTTGTTTTTGGATTACTCGGAAACCGTAACAGATAGGGGATTAAATGTAATGGAGAAAATGTGTGTCTTGTTGAGATAAACATTTGTTACATTGGGTCCGAAATAATTGGACCAACCGTTTGGGGCCTGTGGACCAAAAACCGAATTTTGATGTCCGAATTCGGGTTTTTTGCTTATAGCTCAAATACCATTGAAGATATAAAAATATTTTCAATACAAAAAAAAATGTTCAGAATATCTTGACCTTCAAAATGAGGTCAAGGTCATGGGTCAAGGTCACAGTCAAAAATCTTTTTTTTCATCTTTAAGAATAAATACATGTTCGTATCAAGCTTAGAATATTGGTTTTAGCGATGAATCAATAATGAGAACATATGACGCAACTTCTGGGAAAGACCTATCAATTGTTCTTCGAACAATTGACATACTAGTTATGTTTTTCATTGTACAAAGAATAAACCATAAATATTTAAACAAGTTCAGTTAAATGTTACCCATTTTGCAAAATTGCGGACAGTTAGGCACATTTGTTGTATTTAGCAGTACTAAAACCACGGTATCGATGATGTAAACATGACGCAAGTTATGAAACAAATCATGACTGCATCACCTGAACGATGTTCGTTTCATCAACTAATATAATCCCAAATGTGTGCTGTGAAAAAGTGTCCACATGTGTTATATTTTGTTTTAAAAGCTCCCATTGAGACCATAAGACTTTTAATCCCATCCCCAGACTGTATTGAGGAAACTATACCATTTGCAAGACTTGAAAGATTTTCACGGCGGACACTTTTAAGTAAAATAGCAAATATATACGAGTAGTTCCGATTATAATTTTCAAAATACTTGAAAATCGGATAACAACTGCATAGCACTAGTAATTGGTTCTAATGCTCATACGATAGGGACACGCCCCCCATCCCCCCATCCCGTAGAAGGGGAAATCATATATATATAAACTCATAAACTCATATATTTTAAATTTGATATCGTTTGAGAAATTTGATTAGTGGAGAACTGATCACATGACCCACTATATTTTTAGAGATTGACTAGAAAACAGTACATCAAAAAGTTATACCGCATGTTACTAAAAATAGTAATGAATATGGCATGTTTCTATGAATGTTGCTCAATTCATTTTGATAATTTTTTTTAAGAATCAATTACATGTATCTTCTATACACACTGTAATTTTATTATAGTGTTTTAACTTTTGAATATTAATTTTTGAAATATCTCAAATGCATCTTGCATATAATTATTTAGACAAGGATAAAAATTGTCTTTTCAGTGTTTCTGTAAATTAATAATATAACAATTGTAGTCTGTGAATGAGGTCGATACGATGTTATATCGACCTCGGATTTCATCCTCGGTCGATATACTTTTCCCAGGTCGATATAACATCATATCGACCTCATACACATATACTATTATTGTATAATATTCAATCTTCCTGGCCCCTTTATCCGCGATACTGAAAACCAACTTATTTTCGCGAGCGATTTATTTTCATGATCTTCTCGAGCGTGAAAATATCGCGAAAATAAGTCGCCGCGAATATTTCCTATTCTAATACATTTGCATGAGTAGTAATGTAAAATCGCTATAATAAGTTGCGGCGAAGTTGTTCGAGAGGGACAAAATATCCGTGAAAATAAATTGGTTTACAGTATTTTCTATTTGAAACCAATATGCATTAGAAATATTGAAAATGAAAAAATTATGTTTCACGTCTTATTTTGAAAACATACTTGAGTTTACCAAGAGATCGCCAGTTAACAAGACCAGGCAGTTATCAAGAATGTCATATATGTCACCAATTTGGCGGAAAATTTTTGTGGACTACTATCGACAAGAACAAATCAAAATAAATCAATTCAAAGCATAGTCTGATAAATGTAATGTGCGTGCGCAGTTTATCACAAAAATTATTCTCGCCTCTCGTTCTGTTTCTTTGTATTTTTTTTCTGTGAAATTATACACAATTTTTTTACAACTCAAGAGGGAAAACCGAATAACAGTACTCTGTACTTTGATTATCAATTACTTTACAATATAGTGATAATATGAATGTTTATTTTCTAATGGCAGCAATTTCATCAGTTTTTACCCTATTGGCATTAATATACTAATTCTAATTTAGGAATTTTTCGAAATGATTTTGATTTAGACCTTAACTATCAGTTTATTATGCTTTTATCTTTTTAAAAAATATCTTGAAAGTTTACAATTTACAGAACATGATCACACCAACGGCAGTTGAACCCTGAAGGAAAGACATATTCTTGAAATTACATAGATCAAAGTCTACAGACCATTGCAAAAATGAAAACACCAGAGAACAGAAAACCATGAAACGAAACATTTACATAAACGAATATTTGAAATAAAAAATACCTGTAAATTTGGTTCGTCATGTATGTCTTTTCAGTGTATGTCAAATCAAAACACTTGGAAGACCATAAACTTAAATATATAAAAACTAATAGAGAACATGTTCCCAAAAGGATCAAAATGTCAAGCAAAAATAAGTTAAAGGCAGACTTAAGCAGGAAAGAGATACCCTTGAGTTTTTACGAAATAATATATAACTTTCAACACTACATTCATTAAGAATTCTCAGAGAAACCGAAGATTTTCTCAATGATACTTAATAGGACAATAAATTCATACGATTTATATTGATCTAAGCTAAAAAAAAATGAAAGCAAAAGGAAGATGGTCAGATTACAAAACTTTTGATGTTATATAAGATAATCAAGTTATTCAAAGTAAGATTATGTAAATAGATATTACAAGTTGTGATATCATATATCAATTTTATTAAAGAAATTAAGAATCCGCTTTTCCGATTTCTATAATATTTATTGCAAACGTTTGAACTTAAAATAATCCATATTGATCGAAATACAATCAGAATCCAAATAGCATTCCAAAGAACACTAAAGGCATTGGATAAGGGAATTTTTTCAAATAACCTTTGAAATTGTCTCATTCGCCTTTGTTCCAGTATATGGACTAGCAGCTGAGTAAATATACTATATATCACAATTATTGTTGTAAAATGTTGTGAGAAATCTTCAGGATGTAGTAAGGCGAAATTAAGAAAATCAACGACTTTCAATTGATACTTTAAATTGGAAGAGTATTGTAACTGGACAAATAACAAAATACCGAGATGGCTGTGAATTTAGGTTCTGCATATGCGCATTTCGACTACTTATGTCTCATCAGTGCAGATCAAATCAAAACATTTGAATATCCATGAACCAAAATATGTGTAAACGCTGATAGAGAACAAATTACCAATAGGATCTAAATAGGAAAGCCAAAATAAGCTGAAGACAGAGCTATGCAAGAGGGAGAAACTCCTTAGGTTTTAACAAAATTTTCTTAAATTCATTTATTTCAAAATTTATTTATTTAAATTTTTCAAAAAAATCGGGTTTCGGGCCAGAACCGAAGTACGAGCTACTGGGTTTGTGAATACCCTCGGGGACTAACAGTCAACCAGCGGTGGCATCGGCCAGGTAATAACAAATAACAATATACAGAGATGACTGTGAATTTAGGTTCTGCATATGCGCAATTCGACAACTTATGTATCATCAGTGCAGATCAGTCAAACCATTTGGAAATCCATGAACCAAAATATTGTAAACCCTGATAGAGAATTCATCTAAAAAATTGAATGGTTATGGATCTTGTTTTGAAGATATTTCACATTCTAAAAGTGTCGGGGAAAATCACTCTTCGACTTTTAACTCAATATAACATGGTACATTATTCAATGGTAACTTTAACATTTAACAAAAATCTACAATCTAATTGAAATTTGAAAAGTAGTCCTAAATGAGCTATGAAGCCTTTGGTGCCAAGAAAATTGGGTGCTATTGGTCCAAATATGTAACATAGAAATAATGGCAAAAACCTGAGAAATTCGAATTTCCAAAACACCTCACTGCTTTGACATTTTTAATCAGAGAGTTGTTTATTTGACTTCAATTCGGATTCTATTTTTCCTGGAGATTCAAACAGATACCAAGTGAAAGAATTAAAAAAACAATGCGTAAATTGGTCTAAAAGTATAATATAACAATTATTTATGGTAATTCGGGGTAAATGGTAGCTTTACATTGATCTATATACACTATTATAGGTATGAACTCCTTCTTGCCGAGTTTCAATAAGAAACTCGTTTTTTTTTTGGTTTTTTTTGGCCATGTTTCAGTAAAAGATATTGTTTAAAATGTGTCACAAGTCTGGCAGTTACATTTTCACCCTCATTTTACTTTCTGCTATAACGTTCACTTTACTAGTTTACTATTGTTAAATCACAAACAGAATTATTGAATTAGAACGAGCGTAGAATATGGTATTGAAAACAAGTTGCAAATCCACACGTTTTTGTATGACAAACCATAGATGTATTAGCCAAATACATCTATGGACAAACATTAATCTATCTTCACCTTTATATATTTTTATATATTTAACTCATTTTTAACTTTGAAACCCTTTAAATTTCGGATTTGACTTTACTACCGCAGTTGACATATTCAACACGGCGGATGTCTTATAAGAACCAGGAGACGCTTACTATACCGGTACACCTGATCTCACCCATGGCTTTTATTGGGTCCGTGTTGTTTATCTGTATGTGTGTCTTCATTTTTTTTGTCCCGTACTCAAGTAGTGTCCTTGTTTCTTAGTGTTGTCATTGTCCATGGATTGTGTGTTCTTTTGACAGACGGTTCAGTTTTCACTTACTTTACCAGCTTTTGGGACAGTATTTTTGCTCTATTAAAAAAAATCACTGTATTTTAAGTACTTTTTGTGCACTGTATAATTTGATAAATTTTTCATAGTAATTAATTTATCCTGTTTTACTTTTTAACTTATATTGTTTATGAAAAAACAGGGATATAATAGCTCTATTAAATGTTTTATAAAAACTGTATTCTTTCTGTAAAACATCTGACAGCACTGTACCAAGTTTCTTTATTTGGCAATATATGTTGTGCCAACATATACTTGTTAATTTTTTTATCTCAACTATTTCATCGCTTTTTTTATTTTCTGTCGTAATTGGTGCATGGCAGGAGTCCTTCTCATATTGGTACTATTTTTCATTTAAAATGAATAACGTATTAATTTTTAATTCTTCATATTTTTTTCAGAATACGTTATAATTTAGATCGTTGATTCCTTATTGCACTTGGTGTTTGGCACCGTCGTACAGGGTGATAAACATAAGGTCAAAATATATAATACGAGGAATATAAAAGTTTAATAAAAGACTTCAATTTCAGTGATAAAGACAAGACAGGTTTGTCTGATTAGGTCTTTGAAAAAGAAACTTTTTTATTTATCAGTTATGACATAAAGGTAAAACAGTTAACAAGATTGGTGCCTTCATTGTGCAGCATACTCCTCATGCATCTTATATCATACAAAAATTAAGGTCATAATAATATCCTGGTTCATAGAAAATAATTCCATGGTTAATTTGATCTGTGAATCGAAAACCCCACCATTCCCCAATAGCACTACATAAGTTATGATACCCGGGAAACACGTTTCTCATTCATTCAGGTTGGTTATGTGACGAGACTTACAGACCCTATTTTCATTTGCACAACTAAACATTGCAATTCAACCTAACAGGTAAACAACATCAGGTCAACTTGTTTGACAATCTTATATTTTGAATCGGTAAGATCCATTTTCCCTTTTTTGGTTTCCTATTACGATATTTTGGCAATAAGTACTTCTTTTTGACTACTTTTGGATTATGGCTTAACATATTATTTGATTTTAATGCTGCTGATGAGAGGTGACTCCTTGAAACACGTGTACAGCATAACGAAATTAACCGTTTTTATGCAACTTGGGTATTCATCATATTTTATCTGACAGTGTATGTTATGTTTCCAAACCCTGAAATGCAGAAGCAATATTTTCAAAATTTGACGAGTTATATTCAATAGTGCATTAGTATCATCCTGTGAATTATAACAACCCGTTATTTCCTGTTTGAAACTATTGCCACCTCTCTTACGTCATTCTCTATGAATTTGTACAGCTTTTGAGATTTTGAGGGACGTGATCTTAATAAATAACAAAATACCGATAATTTATTTTCTGCATATGCGCATTTCGACAACTTATGTCTCATCAGTGCAGATAAAACCAAAACATTTGGAAGTCCATTAACCGAAAAATATGTTAAAGCTGATGGAGAACAAATAACCAAAAATGTCTAAATAGAAAAAAACGAATTCGGCTAAGGACAGAGCTATGCATGAGGGAGATACTCCTTAGTTTTTAACATAATTTTGCAAAATTTAGATATTGTAAGTTCCAAAACAATCGGTTTTCGGGTCAGCACCGAAGTACTGACTACTGGGTTGGTGAATACCCTCGGGGACTAACAGTCCACCAGCAGAGGAATCGGCCCAGTGGTAATAAATAACAAAATACCGAAGTTACTGTTAATTTATTTTCTGCATATGCGCATTTCGACAACTTATGTCTCATCAGTGCAGATAAATCCAAAAATTTGATAGTCCATTAACCGAAAAATATGTTAAAGCTGATGGAGAACAAATAACCAAAAATGTCTAAATAGAAAAAAACGAATTCGGCTAAGGACAGAGCTATGTATGAGGGAGATACTCATGAATATATATCTTTTTTTAAATAATACCACAAATAAGAACCTTTCAGTATAAAGCACTTGAGTTTGGACTCGCCCTTGGACTAATATTATTTAATATTTACTATTTATTTTGTTGAGTATTTCATTGTTTGATTTATAATAAGATGTTTGTTATGTCAAAAGCTCTAACTGCTGATACAAATAGTTATCTATCTATGCAATTGTTACTAAAAATTGCTGACAGTTCGATGAAACGAATTGAAAGCAAATAAACGTCAGCAATCGATCTGGTTTATACAAACACTGTTATCAGAATCTACCAACCAGAAAAAAACCTTAATAGATATCGGAATGTTCAAATCATGACAATTCAGAGCAGTATAAAAATTATATAATTCTTTACAACTCTACAATGAGATAATTCAGTTTAAAATAAGTTATAAGTGTATTTGTAAAACAAAGCATAAGTCTTCCACACGAATTTTCGTATTAGATTTCAAGGGCATATAAACTCTTATACAAATATGACATGAGATCAAACAAATGTTCTTATCTTATGTTGTATCTGTTTTGCACATTCATCACACTAAACAATTTACTGACAATTACTTGTATATTGAATACTCTTCGCTGATTTAAAATAATATTATGATAAAACAGCGATTACAAGTATTACGAACAATCGCATAAACCCCGTACTGTGAGTGTAAAGTAAGGTCCCTCCCAGAATAGAGAGGTTGGCTTGGAAAATTTATACAATTAAGCTTTAAACAGGAATAGACAAATCATTATTTTATTGCAAAATCATAAACCACCATGACCCTCCAACACACTCCACTTCTTGTTAAATTACCAGTTTGTTGTTTTCTAATGGTTCCGTTTATAGCAAGTTATAATTGGGTTCGAAAACAAAAAGTCTCCAAAACGAATTCACACATTCGATTTCTAGGCATAATGGCCCGATTTAAAAATGGTTACCAAGGCAACTGTAAATATTCTGAAATTTCGAATGCTTAAGAATTCGATGCTACATGACTAAAGCTTCATAAAAGTGTTGATAATAGCTTTTGAGAAAAAGTGAAAAAATACTCCAAAAGGAAATTTTCCATTACATTTCTATAATAAATTATAGAGCAGCAACTTGGAGTCAAAATTTTCAAATTTAATCAACCACCCTGACACACGGCTAAATTATACCTAATATTGAAGGAAATAATATGACGCTTTAATTTTGACTGGTCGTAAAAGTGAAATATGGTGCAAATGTATAGAATCAAAGGTCAAAGGTCAAATTTTCAAAATTGCCTTTTTTGTATATTTCAAACGTTTCAAAGCATATCTCAAAATATTCTCAAATGAATGATTTTAATATAATTTATTTTGTCTCTAAGTCGTTTTATGATAGAAATATAAGCAAAAATCAAGAACAATAACCCCTTCGCAATGTGACTTAGGTCCCTTTTCTCAATTGAGGATTTTTTTTTACTTTTAAGGATTTCAAAGCAAAGTTCATTACCAGAAATAAGTAATATAACAAAATAAGTAATATACATTCATTTAACAAGTATTTATAATTTTTTTAACGATCTGAAATATGAATACTGACATTTGTGTCAAAAATATAGTCCAATGAAAATTCCTTGTTTCAAAAATTAATGAGAGTCATTTTTTAAAAACCATTTTATCAAACATTTTGTAAACAAATAATATAAAAGTGACATAAATAACTCAAAATATAAATACAGAAGTAATTGCCAGCAATTTAAAATTAGAAATAATGTGAGCTTAGGTCAACTAAATGATACCCCCGCCCCTCACGGGATACATTAAAAGCAAAGTCAATGTTTTAATATGCTAAACCCCAAAAATGGTAAAATCAAAATAAAGCAGGGGTGCACGAAGTAATCATGTGTAAAAGGTTCTCTAAGAGTTTTATTAAATCCGTCCATTCGTTTAGGAGGGGTTGCGGACAGTATACCATTACCCCCTTCAGATAATACTAAGTACATGGTAAAGTTTTTGTTTTCGGCAATTGGACACCTCAAAATTGATCAATCGAATTTAAAAAAAATGCACTATGTCATCATGTGATAAAGATGCTCTGAAAGTTTCATCAAATTCTCTTCATTTGTTTAGGCGGAGTTACAGAAAGCGTACCGATACCCGTTATGATAAAGAAGGGCAAAGTCTTCGTATGGTTATGGAAAACCACCAAAATTGGTCAAATCAAAATCTGAAATAGGAAGTGAATTATGGCATCATGCAATTAAGGTTCTCTGAAAGTTTCATTAAATTCCTTTTATTGGTGTATGAGGGTCGCAAAAAATGATACCAGTACCCCCTCAAAACATGAAATGGTGAAGTGCATGCTTGGCTATGGGAAACCACAAAAATGATCAGATCAAAATCAGATCAAAAGGTGCAGTGTGGCATCATGTGATAAAGACTCTTTGAAAGTTTCATCAAATTTCTGGTTTTGGAGGAGTTGCAGACAACATACCAGTATTCCCTAATGACAAATACATTGCGTAAACGATGTATGGTTATTTGAACCCTATAAATTGCCCAGTTCAAGATCTAAAATGGGAGGTGTAAAATGGTATCATGTGACTAAGATTCTCTGAAAGTTTCATCAACCTCTACTCATTGGTTTAGGAGGATTTGTAGATAGCATATACCAGTACCCCCTTATAGCAATAACTGAAAATGCCCATGATTGGCTATGGGAACCCCCAAAATTAGTTAAAATCTAAACCTAAAATAGAAGGTGAACTGTGTCATCATGAGATAGAGGTTACCATTTGTTTCATCAGATTTGTCTGCAGTTTAAAAGGGGTTGCACATATTAAGGTCGAACGGATAGACGAACAAAATGAAAACTATATTCCCACCTTTTTCCAAAACGGGGGTATAGTAATGTTTATTACCAACTGGTTTACTAACTCTTCAGGGATAATAATAATGTTTGCAATCGACAATCAGTATAGTTGCCAGCAATAGATTGTCAACAAATATTATGTAAGTCTCGCAAATTGTTTTTGACTTACTTACCTTAACTAGAAATAGTGTTAAGTTGTACAGACTGGATTTGTTGATGAATACGACCTTTTGGTTAGGACATCATTTTCCCCAGAAGGATGATACTTTCATCGAAGCAGATGTTTGTTAAATCCTGTTATCCAGACTTCATTAGAACATATCCAGGTTATTGATGAATTGTAAGTAACAACGGATAAAAACAAGAGAATATAGGCATTCTAAGTATCTATGTACCTTTCCATTACAAAAAATACACTGTATGAAACAGTTGACGGATAGGAACTAATTCAGTTGTTACTTGGTTAAATTTCCAAGTTTAAATGGCGAAAAGGTTCCAGAAAAAGTGATTATTCCGAGTTCTCTGTCAATATGCACATCTAAGCGTTATTTCCTCATTAGCTAAACAGTTTCATTAAATTCTGTAATTTTGCTTGCAGGAATATGACTGTCGAACATGTCAAAACATTATACATTCTGTAGCTTGTTACCTTGAGTTGTGTTCAAAGCAAAGCATTAATAACTGATGTGAATTGGTCTCGTTAAATGTTGAAAATGATATCTATCCCTCTGGATATGATAGGGACAACTAGACCCCCATATTTTAAAATTATAAAACATATGCACTAACCTAGCACGATAGAATGTTTTATGGAAGTGTAATACAGGTGCAAACAATTCATGTGTGTAAACAAAATATAGAAACTGCAGTACTCTGAAATTCCCGAATCCCCCCTTTCGATAAATGATCAATATCTCATATGAAATATGATACATTAAAAAGCAGTGCTCGATCAAAGAGGAGATTCGAAACTATTGAAAATTTAATTACCCTTCTTTTAGCCCAAATAAAACATAATTTCCCCTGCTATTTTAGATCTTGGTCTGAGCAATTTATAGAGTTCAAATAACTGAATACCGAAGTTACTGTGAATTTACTTTCTGCATATGCACATTTCGACAACTTATGTCTCATCAGTGCAGATAAAATCTAAACGTTTGGAAGAC
>MJUU01023981.1:201675-220837 GCA_002080025.1 Modiolus philippinarum
GGCTTTCGGGTCAGCACCGAAGTACTGACTACTGGGCTGGTGAATACCCTCGGGGACTAACAGTCCACCAGCAGTGGCATCGACCCAGTGGTAACAAATAACTAAATACCGAAGTTACTGTGAATTTACTTTTCAAAAAATGGTTTACGTAATGTATTTGTCATTAGGGGATACTGGTATGCCGTCTGCAACTCCTTCCAAACCAGTTATTGGAATTTGACTAAACTTTCAAAGGGTCTTTATCACATGATGCCACACTGCATCTTTTGATCTGCTTATTTTCGGGTTTTTTCTATAGACAAACATGCACTGTACCATTCTATGTTTTGTGGGGTACTGGTATGATTTATGCGACCCCCTCCTACACCAATAAATGAAATTTTATGATACTTTCAGGGAACCTTAACTACATGATGCCATAGTTCACTTTCTATATTAGATTTTGATTTGACCGATTTTGAAGGTTTCCCTTAACCATACAAAGACTTTGCCCTTCTTTGTCATAATGGGTATCGGTACGCTTTCCGCAACTCCGCCTAAACAAATGAAGAGAATTTGATGAAACTTTCAGAGCATCTTTATCACATTATGGCGTAGTGCACTTTCTTTTTTAGACTTCGATTAATCAATTTTTAGGTCTCCAATTGCCAATCATAAACTTTAAAATGCATTATTTGAAGGGGGTTATGGTAAATTGTCCACAACCCCTCCTAAACTAATGGATGGATTGAATAAAACTCTTAGAGAACCTTTTACACATGATTCCTAAGTGCACATCCTACTAGGTTTTACCTTTTTGGGGGGTTTAACATATCAAAACATTGACTGTGTTTTTCAAGTATCCCATGTGGCGCGGGGGTATCATTTAGGTGAGCTATGATCACATTATTTCTAGTTTCAAGTTGCTGACAATTACTTCTGTGTTTATGTTTTGAATTATTTATATCACTTTTTTATTATTTGCATACAGAATTTTTGATAAAAATGGTTTTTAAAAAATGACTCTCAATGGTTGTTTTAACAAGGTATTTTCATTAGACTATATTTTTGTCACAAATGTCAGTATTCATATTTCAGGTCGCAAAAAAATTTATAAATACTCATTAAATGAATTAAAATTATTTATTTTTGTTTAATAGCTTATTTTTGGTAATGAATTTTGCTTTGAAATCCCTAAAAGTGGAAATTTTCCTTATTTGAGAAAATGGACGTAATTCATACTGTGAAGGGGTTAATGTTCTTGATGTTTGCTTTTATTTCTATCATAAAACACCAGAAATACAAAATCAATGAAAATAAAAGCCATCAATTGAGAATATTTTGTGATATGCTTTGAAACGTTAGAAATATACAAAAAAGGCAATTTTGAAAATTTGACCTTTGACCTTAGATTCTAAACATTTGCACCATATTTCACGTTTACGACCAGTCAAAACCAAAGTGTCATATCATTTCCTTCAATGTTAGGTATAATTTAGCCGTGTGTCATGCTGGTTGATTAAACTCCGGAAATCAGCTAGATATTCACAACAGGTTACTGCACTATTATAGATAACGCAATCCCTGTTTAAGACCCCACAGAGCGTTATTCATAGAATCAATTTGAAATATTTTTTGCTTATTGCACATCAAGTCATATAAGAAAAAATCCAACAAAGTTTGAAAGCTGTAGGCCGAATGGTCTGAAAATCTGTTTCCGGCAATTTCTTGAAATTACGAAAAAATACTAACAAGTTATAATTGTATCGTGTTCGCAGTGTGAAATACAAATGCCTCAAGATCAAAATGTCTTATCTGGGCATTATGAGATCCCTTGTAGATGACAGAATTCCAATTTTAAATTAGTTGACACACATTGCTGAAATAAATTCTTGCAGCAGAAAACATTTTTTTTTTTTTTTTTTTTTAATTTTTTTAGTAGGGTTTCCATGGTAATGCTAAGCAACGGTAACTATTCTGGAATTCCGAATGCTTTAGAATTTAGGGTTGCATTAATCGCCAAATTGCGGTGAGGTTTTCTTTGTCTGTTGATTATAGTCTGAGGTGTAGTTTAAATCGCAATCATTTGAATTGTCCTTTTTTCACAGGGTTTTATTGGCATCGTTTGTAAACCCCAACCCCATTTCAGCATGGACACAATTTGAAAAAAAAGTTTGTTGATTATGGGGCTTCAGTTCCAACAAATTTTGACAGCTGTACATCTGATAGACGCATAGATGTTCTTACATGTTCACCAAGATACTGGTTTTCAGAAAACATAAATTACAAGTTCCCCAAGATACTGGTTTTCAGAAAACATAAATCGCCTATTGGAGCCCAAAAAAGAACCTCCTTTCGAAATAATTTTTGTTTGCACATCCACACAAAGCAGGCTCTTAAAAAACCTGATTGCAAGCTGTAGGTCTAAAGCAATATGGTCTCTGAAATATTCTTCGGACAAGTTCACAAATGAAAGAAAGACTAACAATAACAAGTATTTATCATGTTTGGATCTTGGAACGGCGGCCATTTTTACTGTGATTCAAGATTCTTTTTTCTTAATATTGGGTCATTTCTTTTAATACGGAGAAGAATAACTAGATTTGAAATTTCAAGTAATAGCTTATGTCGCCCCTGATAGCCAATTTAACGATCGCAACGTCAAAATTTACCTAGAAATAAATATGTAGAAATCGAACAATGCTTAAATCTTTCCGCACTCTGCCAACTATTCTGATTTTTTTTTGCCAACATGCACTATTTTTTTTTTCAATGTAATCACACTTTGTCTAAAGTTTCATTCGATTACATAGTTAATCCAAACAAGTCTGGGGAGATTTCCAATATTTTTGTCTCATACTATTGAATATACTTCAATCCCAAAAGAAATTGAGCAAAAAAATGTCTCACCGACGTCGTCTGGGGTGATATTACAACAAGTTATTACTATGTTCGCATTGCGAAATGATCTCCAGTTTTGAATTTCGTGACATTATGAGACACCTTTTAAAACACAAATTAGTTTATTCATATTGCTGATATCAAATCATAACCAGTGGAAATGGTGGAGCTTTCGATTGTTATGGAAACCAAACATCACGTTTTTTCTAACAATTATGTTTTTCACTGCAACGGTAGCCATTCTGAAATCACTAAATGTTTTTGAAGTTTGAAGTCACATGACTCACACACTTCACGCAGTTAGTGGTAATAGTCTTTCAGATATCATTGAAATGAATTGAAAAATTTTTAAAATGTCATTTTGGTCAAAGGTTTCTATCGTAAACCGTAAACACCCAAAATGTAATCCTAATGGACCTCTTTGAAAACTTGTTTGATGATTGCACATCTAGACATAACATCCTACAATCTTTCTTAGCTTTAGGTTTAATAGCCTTTGGGATACGCTTCGGGCAACTTCATCTGGATGGGAATTAAAAAAAAAGACGATTAAGAAACTCAACAAAAACAAGTTCCCAACTTCGTTTGGAGCGCATAATAAAGGAAGAAACTTAGCAAGATAACCAGTCACAAAACATCGTATAATTACTGAATAGAAAACAAAACTAATACTATAAATACCCCAAGGTAATAAAAGAATACCAAACTTTATTTAGGAGACCTAAATCTAAATCAACTCGACCTTTACGCACAATCATTCAAAAGACATGAAAGGCCAGGGGCGTCTGTTCCAGTTTCGCATGTATGTTTGATATGAACACCCGAATAACTAGTATTTAAAAGGTTAATTTTGAATAAAATTATTCATTATTGTTCCGATTTAACATACAATCAGAGATTCGTTGCGGGGTCTTCCAGATGCACCATTAAGCCTCTTTCTAAGATCCTTAATGCTTTATTGACCGCAGTCAGAGATGGCCTGAAAAGTTACTGTGATAACGTCTACTCCACGAGCGGAGTCAATCAGATGTGGATTCTAAAAATTTCTAAAGCCCCAGTCCCACTGTCACGTTTCAAGCATCTGGTTTTACTACGTTTTCAAAACGTAGTGATTCCGCTATATACGTAGCGAAGCGTAGCAATGCGTAGTTAAAAACCGCTATATACGTAGCGATACGCAGACCAATTTTTATTAGTCCCGTTTGTATTGGTCTACTCAATACAAACGTGGCCAAAAATTGATACGTAGTACATAGGTACTAGAACGTACTAAACCTTATTAGGAACGTACTGATGCGTAGTAAACACGTAGTTGATACGTAGTGAAACGTAATATAGAGGTGTGAATACGTTTTACTACGTTTATGCTGGGTTGCGCTACGTTTGGGTACGTTCTGTCAGGTTTTAGTCTACGCATTAATACGTTTTAGCACGGTTTATTAGGTTTCATCATGTAATCATACTTCTTGCTACGCTTTGCTACGTACTACAACGTTCAAATGTAGTATGTGTATGTTTTTCCTCCACTCTAGTCAGACAAACATGATTATTCTAGGAACAGCAAGGTATATCATCATAATCTAAAGTAAATAAAACAAAATATAACCATCTATAACAGATAAGGCTATAACTACCATGCACAGACGGTGAAACTTTCCCCAGCATTTAGAACAATGTTCTTCCTCATTGAAACAATGTGTGTGTCGACAAAATTCAATAACCTACCCAAAACTTTTGGGAGATCACATCATGAGATTTATCACTTCTTTAGCCTCAGACCTTATTCATATAATTACCTCCATCTTGCACATTCATGATGTACATGGAAGAAGGTACATAACTTATCCTCTGCAAAGTAATACATACAGCTTGTTCAAAGAGTTGACACAAACTAATTGATGATTATCCAACTCTTTTTTTTCAGTTGTGCAGAAAAAATGAATAAATTACCAAAAGTCCAATATTTTAAAAACATTCAGAAAGTACACAAAACATTCATGTTTCACAACAACAGATGAAAATACTTAGTTTTACTTTTAGCTATTTCTTTAAGGTAAATCTTATGAAAAGTTTTAGCACACATTAAAACAGTGGTTGAACTGGTACAATGGAATGCACAAACCATATTTTTCATGCCTGGTGTCACCGCTGCACTGTCAGGTTTTGTTCTGTGACGTTGAGATAAAGGGAAAATTCACTCACAAGGAACAATTTTTGTACATGAGTGAATTGCCATTTATCCTGCGAACTACATCAATCGGGAAAAGCATTTCAGGTTAATATATTCAGTTTTTTTCAATGAACATCTTGATGAAAAGGCGATAGATGGAGATGCTCCTCTGAAAGAATGGCCTTTGAAAATATCAACAACAATAGCAGCTCTCAACATAACAGTTCACCCACCGGAATAATGTGTACGATGTAACTTTAAAATAAGGGACCGACCATTTAACCTGAAAAGGGGGGGTTATGTTTTTTTTCTGGACAGAAAATTTATTTATTTTTCTCATGTGTATCAAGAAGATATTTTTTTCCAAAATTAACATTATTTTTTTTTGGGCAGAAAGCCTCCTTCAGAAAATTTTTTTTCATCAATTTTGCAGCCAAAATATTTTTTTCACATAAAATCAGGTCCTAAATATTTTTTTAGAAAAAAAACCATAGCCCCTCCCCCTTCAAGTTAAATGGTCGGTCCCTAAGTCGAATAAAAATAGACTTGATGACCTCCGTCATCTTCGGTATTAAAAATATAATATTAGTAAGTTCAAACAACACCAAAATCAGGCTTTTCACATTTTTGGTAAAGAAACTTCTTTTCTAAAAATCTTTTTAAAGTTCATTTCTTTTAAAATCAATACCACCCTGTTCTTCATTTTATCCATGAATTTTGTGTGAAGTGGTGACAAGATTTGAAGTCTAGCTGCAGAAATCGCTTTAATAAGCAATGAAGAGATATGGAGTAAATGTACATGAGACAAAGCCTCTTCAAATAAATGGTGACGCAATGGAACAACGCTTTTAATGTTGTTCTCTATCTTGAAGTCACCATGAGGCCTTCAATAATGAGCTTTACTCGTATACCTCATAGTAAGGTCAAGACGGCCCCAAAGCGTAAAGCTAAAAACAATCAACTTCAATGTTAAGTCCTTTAAAGACAAGTCGTCCAATGGATATAAAGCACACAAAGTACATAAAAAGCCAACATATACGAATACCACGCTGTTGGGGATTAGACTTGAAACAACCTTTCTACATACGATCTAGAAATTGAAATCTTTTTACATTCACCCCAAAAATGATAAAGTCTGAGACAAAATTAAACGAGTTGTATTAATGCTAAAAATTTTTTTCTAAAAGTATTCAGATAGCCAATTACATCCTTTTTACATTGAAAGTGATTAATACCCCTCTTATTACACAAACACATATTTTCTCAAGATTGGTATTGTTTTATTATAAGTGGTATATAAGATCTCATGGTGACGTAAGCAGACCCTTGTGAAAACCCTCTACCAATAACCCGAATTATCCAGTCATTATACTTCGTTCACTTCGATCACTCCATTCACGTCTGAATACATTTGCTATTGAAGCGCGTCAGTATCACAATGCATCACAAGTTATTCCGCAAAAAAAAAACTTGTGCCGACTCTTAAATTTTCTTGCCGTTCTTTGACAAGGTCTCAGATGAAAGAAGACATTTGATTGGCCCCCACTCTGTGAGTCGGGGCTGACGCGTCCAATGGTCATAGGGAATTCGGGTCTTCGAAAGTAGAGAAAATCTGATATGGAGAAGGCCTAAATTATTCTGTTTATGGCTTTTCCGATAAAATTTACGAGGGGATAGCATTGTTCTGAATGTTGCTACGTCACTTAATTATCTGATTGTCTTGAGAAGCCTTAGTCAAAATAGCCAAAATAGCCTCTTCAATATTGTCATTTATCAACTTCATAATAATTTTACCAGTCGACTGAAAGGAGTTATGAAAAAGGTGGACATTTAAAAAGATATTACTTTGAAAACACCAAGACCAAGACTAATTAAGTTTTGAACTTTTTCGACCCCGCCTTCCAATCGCTTTTTACGACGGCCCCGTCCTCGACCCCGCTTTTTGTTCTAGTGGGAGATGGAAGCTAACTGAATAATTTCTTTAAATATTTAACTTCTATGATATTCATTCCTGACATCAACACAAACAACTACCTGGTTCCTAGTGGTACGTAGCAGTAACGTAGTGTACCGTACAAAAACGTACTGAAACCTACGATTAAAGTAGCAGACCGTAGCTGAAACGCAACGAATCCTAGCAATACCTACTAAAATGTAGTTTATACCGGACGAAACGTACTAAAACGTTGTGAAACCTGGATAATTCAAATCAAGTAATCCGTAGTGAAACTGCGCAATACTAAACCGTAGCATAAACCTAGTAAAACGTAGAGACCTTTAAAATATTACAAACAATGACACGAAACGTGGGCATATAAAACGTAGTAAAACCGGAGGCTTGAAACGTGACAGTGGGACTGGGGCATCTCCTTGAACAGCTATCCTCTAGCAGTCTTACATTGCCACAGCATACAAACTTTTGGTTTTTCTACTCTTTATACTACCCTAATAAATTCGAAACAGTGATTTAGATAATATTTTTGTCGAATTTGGAGGCCGTGTTTTTTAACAGACAATTGGGATTCCCATTGGAACTAAACTGCGCGCCACTTTTAGCTGATCTCTTTCTTTTTTCGTATGAGGCCAAGTTATTACAAGGGCTAACACAGAAAAAAAACAAAAACACCTAGCCCAGTCCTTTAATTTCAGTTTCCGCTATATAGATGATCTACTTTCTCTTAATAATCCGAAGTTCAAGAAATATTTACACAAGATCTACCCCCATGAGCTTGAAGTTAAAGAGACTACTGATACATCTACTTCAGCTGCGTACTAAGATCTTTTAATATACATTGACGAAGATGGACGTTTGAAATATAAGCTATATGACAAACGTGATGATATTAACTTCCAAATTGTGAACTTTCCCATTCTGAGCACAATATACCTACCTCTCCAGCATATGGAGCGCACATTTCACAGTTGATTCGTTACTGTCCAGTATGTAGTTTATACAGTGATTTATTAATAGAGCAAAACACTGTCCCAGAAGCTGCTTAGTCAGGAATTTGTTCAGCCTTTGTTACTTTCATCCCTACAGACATTCTATGGCCGTCACCATGACATCATTGACTTAAATGACGTGCCTGTGTCCAAAACGGACATTTTCAGCTAGATCTCACGTCTTCACGGATTTGACTCAACCCTTGATTTACTCACTGACAGTATGACGATTGCTGTTAGCAGAGCAGGACTTGCTTACCCTTCCGGAGTACGCGATGTCACTCCCGATTTTCATGGGAGTTTACACTATGAGTGCCTTGTTCTTAATGTCGTCTTTTTATTTCTGTGCATTGTAGCTGTCGCACTTCCTTGTTTTGTCTCTGTTTTTTTTTTTCTGTTGTCGTTTTTGCCATGTCTTTGGACTTCGATTTTTGGGGTCATCGCCTCCTTTGTTCCTTCGGTATTCTACTGCCGTTTTTTTTATTGTTTCTTTTTATATTTCGGATAATTGTGATATGTTTTATTTTAACAACAAAAATATTTTTTGTTCGGTTGACATAAAATACTTTATGCTTACCCCATAGATCTTTTTATGTATTTATGAATTTGTTTATAATTTATTTTGTTTATAATTTGTGTTTGCCTACATTACACTTTAAATAGCTTCTTTATAACTAATTATAGTTACTTAGTATTAGGATTTAGATATATCCGTATCCGCAATGTGAATATTGTAACAAAGATGTTGTTTTAAACAAAAGGTTAAAACAAATCCCACCATCTATTAGATTTTACACATGTTTAGTTATATGGATTTCCAAATGGTTTGACTTGATCTGCACTTAGGAGATATAAATTGTCGAAATGCGCATATGCAGAAATCAAGTTTACAGTAACGTCGGTATTTTGTTATTTAAGAACAAACCTTGTATTGTAATTAATATCTGAGTAGAGTACGAGGGTAACACTACGGTAACATATCGGTATTTATTTATTACTGGGATTATAATAAAAAGAAAATTGTGAAGATGACAATTGGAGAATTCAAAGCCATTTTACTCTTTGCTTTGTAATCAAATTTTTATACTGAGCTTCATTATGACCCTTGTTTTTGGAAATTCCATTTCCCACAGGATAAAAAATGTAGGCGCACCGATCACATTGTCATGGAGTACATATAAACATATCCACTGTGCTTTTTCAAATGTTGTACTTGTTTAACAACTTGTGAGACTACACAAAGAAAGGATATTGAGTAAAAGCATATGAGACAAAGTCTCTACAAATACATGATATATCCAAGCAAAGGAACAACGCTTTTATTGTTCTTCATTTTAAAGTCATCATGATGAAACTACTACGCTTCTTTATAAAGCCGGGTATTGAGACCCTCTCTGTTAACTTCTTTGACACATGGAACTATGATACAGTTTCCTTAAATATTGTATCTGGTACTTCAAAGTCCGATCAATGAAGAAAGATCAAGCAAGATAGATCAGCAGGAATGTTGGAAATTATTTCAATGATCTCATCTGGGGCTACCAAGGCAATCAGAACTATGATAGTCTTACCATTCCTTAGATGGTCCGTTAAAATGCAGCTTTTCGGTCTTGGGCATCATCGCAACAAAAGTTGCAATAAACGAACATATTTTAACACTGCGAAATTTGAGGGAATGCACTCTGTTCTTCTGAGACAACTTTGCTTCCATAAGAGACGTTTTTACCATTGTGTTAGATAGAATCCGTTAACATGTGTCCTCTGATCTGGTGCTATTGTGATGAATATTTAACATGTTTTCATTGAACCCATCGTGACACTCAAAGACCCTTCTTTCTTAAACTGTAAGCCGAGTTGAACCGTATTTAGGCATACTCGAATCCGACGAGATGGACAGCACTGGAATTATTAGTCTGACAAACTAGACCAATCATAATCAAGTTTTTCACAATGATCCTTGATGGTCCTCTTGGTATAAGTTTTATAGTTTATTAACAGAGAATGAAAGTGAGTGTTATTGGATTTTCTGCTAAGCATTAAAATCTCCACAATTAATTCATTTGTCTCAGTTGTCTTGCTTGGGACAAAACTAGTAATACGACGACTTAAAACATGTCGTTGATCTTGATTTTTCTTTGTTTGTTGGTGCTAAGACAAATCTTCATCAAATCCATTCATCAACAACGAAATCCACAAGAGAAAAAAACGATTTAAGAGCTACAGCTTGACTTCATAACCTCATTGACGTACTGAAATATTCCATGATTCATGAAATTTAAGTAACTCTAAGCATGGTTATTCCAGAATATTGTATATTTACATTTTATTTCATTATTGTATTTCTGTGGTATTTTCTATGGGAAGAAAATTTATTTCATTTTGTAATACATATCCAATACATATATAATAAAGATATTTAATTCAAAGTGACTTCTGTGATATCTATTTGTATTAATTTCTTAAAATTTTAAGTTTTTACTCCCAAAATATTTTATGACGAAAGCTCACAAAAACAGAGAACTCTCACACTGCGACAAACTTAGACTTTGTAGAAAATGAGGTTAAGTAGACATTTGAACTTATCTCCATTAGATCTATTCACATATAAAATATTAAACCTCATTGAGCTAAAAGCAAAATCTAGATTTTGACCTTTTGACTTCTTTGACCTTGACATTAATGAAATTTGCATTATGGTGTTCAACTTAATATGATCAATATACAGGCCAAATATGAAGGACCAATCACATCGGGTTGAAAAGATATGTACGCAATCTTCAAGTTTTCTTCATTGACCTTGAAAAAAAATACCAAAGTGCACCATTAACAGTAACAGTAAAACTTTGTTATGGTGTACACGTGTTTCAAAAAAAGTAACCTCTCATCAGCAGCATTAGAATCAAATAATATGAAAAGTAATCATTCAAAAAAAGTCAGGAAAGATGTCCTCAATACCAAAATTACCGGAATTAGCCAAATTCAGTACTAAGAACATCTACCGAGTGCCATACACGAAATGAAGCCGTAGTATTTTTAAGGGGTTAGAATTTTGACAAAGACAGTAAATTTCTATAAAACACAAGGTAAATTTTCGTGTGAGACAAGTCTGACTATTGGACTGGTGAATAGCCTCGGTAACCTCTGGTCCACCAGCAGTGGCATTGGTCAAATGGTTTAGAAATACAAACAAAAAAATACCAAAGTTGCATCATTAACAGTAAAATTTTTGACTTGACCAAAATTGTTTGGTGAATTTCTACTAAACCTAATTGGATCTATTCACATATAGAATATGAAGCCTCTAGCAATTATAATTAATGAGCTACAGCAAAATCTAGATTTTGACCTTTTTGACCTCTGTGACCTTGACATTGTGACCTTGACCTGACCTTAGTGAAATTTCAATAATACTGTTCAACTTCATATAACCAATATACAGGCCAAATATGAAGGTCCTATCACATCTGGTTGGAAAGATATAGTTAATGTTAAAGTTTTAAAATTTGCACTCAGTGACCTTTATCTTTCAATTGACCTAACTGAAATTATTTTGGAAGTTTCGCACTAAGTTTCATTAGATCACACATGGAATATCAAGCCTCTAGCAACTGTAATTAACGAGCTATAGCAAAATTTATAGTTTGACTTTTTGACATCTTTGACCTTGACTTTTGAACTGACTATAGTAAAATTTGCATAATGTTGTTCAGCTTTATATGACCGCTTTACAGGCCAAATATGAAGGTCCTATCACATCCGGCTGAAAAGGTATAGGCAATGTTAAAGTTTTTGTTAGTTTTCAAATTTGCACTCAGTGACCTTGACCTTTGACCTGACTTTATTTTTGTTGTTTGTGGATTTGTTTTTTGCGATAAAGTACTTGATATTAAAAAAATGTATTGTTCATAATAATTTTCTTTTTTGTTTACTTAATATTCATGTACTGCAAAAGTTTTTCTACTACATATATTTACATAAAACTGTAAGAAACGACTGAAAAAACAGACAGATTTTAGCCTATCTATATATAACTGTTTGAAGCCCATTAAATATCATTTAAAATACTAATTTATTTTCATAAAAGTGTTTTTTTTTTACTAAAATTATAAAATTATAAAACACTGCAATTTCAATTGCATTAACAATCTGATCCATTTGACGTTTGACATCTCATTAAAGCCCCAGGTGTAAAGATTTACAGGTATATAATTTTGTGAAATTGTTTAGATAAGGGATTACTATACTATAGGGAAACGGTACAGATAAAGGGGAGATTTTGGTACCCATAAACCGGTTTAACCCTACCGCTGGCTTTTGCTAGTGCCGGTACCAAGTCCGGCTGTCCCGAGTTCCTATCGTTGTTTAAGTTTGTCTTTTGTCTTATTTGTGTTTTTTTCCTGTGTAGTTCCCTAACAGATTGTGGCATGTAATTATAATTTTTAGCCATTGTAGGTGTTTCCTGTTGTCCCTTTTATTTCATTAGATAATTAACAAAAAACAAAGACTAAGAGATATTTTTATGCAATAATTGCAGAAATTTGTCTTTTAGTGTTTCTGTAAGTAATTTGTGTATTAAGAATTTACTATTTTATTCAGGGGATCATGTTTAATATACTCGTTTAAATATCTTTTGCCCATTTTATATTGTATTATTGTGTAGGTTTGAGTCTTCCAATAATTAAATTCCATCATTTATTTCAGTTAAACTTTGCTTCTCCGAATGTTCAATAAATTATATTTTATATATATATTTATTTTTACCAGTTCAAATTTATTTCGAAATTCAATATTTATAGATTATTTGACATACCTGAATTATTTGACATACCTGTTCAAAGTTTAAAAATATGTACTAGTAGTAAGATTAATTTGTTATCAAAATTTCATAGAAATTATACAGAAAAATAGCTTGTTAAAGTACTTATGTGCATGTTACATTCATATTTTATATGAAGTGAAAATATTTGATCATAAGATATATATTGTTCTTCGTATACTTTGGATTCATATAATGATCGCAGTTCTGCTAATATATTTTCAAAATTTGTTTGAAATTTAAAAGTAATCGAAAATAATCGAAAAGTAATTATAATTACAACCAAATTTGTTTTACATGTAATCGATTATTTTCGATTACATGTAATCAAAATTCACACCTGTCCAGTAATCGATTATCTTCGATTACCTGAAAAATTGTAATTAATTACAATCGATTAAGATTACCGATTACGATTACCCAATGTCTGCCCCAGTGAACTTGACTTTTGACCTGGCCTTAGTGAATTTTTTATAATGATGTTAAGACAGACTGGGCAAAAACAATATGCCCCATCTAAAGTTCTAGGGGCATAAAAATGGAGCAAATAATAAAAACAGTACTTCACAGATATATTGGTATTTCTCTTACTACTCTGAATATCTTAAATAAACAATGAAAGGATATGGAGTAAATGTACATGATACAAAGTCTTAACAAATACATGGTAAATAAGCAATGGAACAACGTCTTAATTTGTTGTTCTTAATCGTGAAGTCACCACGAGGCATTCAACAATGATTTTTTCCTCATACCTCATTATAAATTCAAGACGGTCCTTAACATCGGTTTAATTGTTAGATTTCGACAAACGCTGCATCAATGATTGGCGCTCATGAATTCGGGATAATCAACAATTGCAAAGTGTTCTGATAACTGCTGTCATCCATTGCCCGACAAAAACACCTAACAGGAGACAACCAATACATAAAAACGACCACAGGGCACTCATCGAGCCAATAGCAATAAAACTTGACATTATAAAATATAAAATAGTGAATGTGGGCATTAGAAAGAGGTGTCCAAAATAAGATTTTGAAATTACAAAACAATTCAAACAGTTTGAAAATATGATTATAGTGTTTTCACATGGGATATTCTCTTAAGAACAATGACAAGCTTTTTATTCAACAATATTTGTGGCAGTTTTAAACGCACAAATCTGGCTAGATTTCACTTTTTAATTTCAATTTTACTATCACATACTATATAAAGTCTTTTCACATTGTTGAATATATGTGTTGTATCGAATAATAAAATTCTTTTGGGAAAACGGACGAGAAAAACAAATATTGGACTTGTTAACTCGACGGCATGAATCTCATAAAAGTATAATAACGACATTCTTTAATTTGACTCTCGGTACATATTTACATATACCACCTTGATTTTCACCAGCTTATAATAGTTGTTAATCCAATTTATCAACAGAATCATGTTTTCTTTGCATTTATAGATCTTATTGGTCTTTTGTTCTTCTCGGAATTACTAAATAACATTCGCTTTTTTTATAATTAAGGTATTAAAATTGGTTATTATCTAATATCAAAAGATTCTTTTGAGTGCAGAAAAGAATGAGAATCAAGGTTACCAGGAAAAGTACCTCAAATACCTCCATAAATAGAATAGCCTATGTCTGTTTCGTTCTTTTTTCTTGCAATATATATACAGTTAACCCAGATAAAGTGTATGGGCATTCAATGACGCAAACATTTACAAATTAAAAAAAAACAAGCCTTGTCGAAGGGACAAAATGAATGCACTCGAAAACGAATTCAACCACAACAATCAACAAGAGACTTACATGAGCCTGTTTTGCTCACCTCGCTACTGGCTTTATTCATGGTCACCAGAGGACCTTTATTAATTATACAGTTTTTGAAAAGATTTTAGAAAATTGAAAGCAATCTCGGATGAGATAGGAATAAAATTGATGGGTGCTCCGTGGAACATTTGTGTCACCTGCACTACAAAAGGGCCAAATTTGATCGAGTGGACCTTTAAAATTTTTTAACTTAAAGTGCATATCTAGATTACGAGAAAAAAATGTCCTGCAAATTTGTTTAGAATATAAACTTTATTTTTGAACGACTTATTCAGATAAACAAACTGAATTTACAAATGAGCTATGTTAACATGGCAAACCTCTAAAATCTGTAAAAAGATTTTTTAAGTATTATGTGCAAACTAGAACATTTACTTAAAGTTTGGTTGGAATCTGACAGACAAATTTGAATTAGTCATAGATTAACAAAAAGAATTAACAAATGAGCTATTGTGGATCATTTTGGCTCAGTGAACCTGTAAAATCAAAATTTTAAGTATCAGGTGCACAATTATATCAGGTAAACAAAATATCCTGAAAGTTTGGTTGGAATAAGGTTTGGGTACCCATAAACCAGTTTAACCCTACCGTTAGCTTTTGCTAGTGCCGGTACAAAGTCCGGCTGTCCCGATTTCCTATCGTTGTTAACGTTTGTCTTTTGTCTTGTTTGTGTTTTTCCTGTTTAATTCCCTGGCAGATTGTGGCATATGACTGTTATTTTCAGCCATAATAGATGTTTCCTGTTATCCCATCTTTTACATTTACAGCTTTGAACGAGTTCCAGATGAACAAACTGAATAAACAAATGGCTATTTTGGCTCCATGAACCTCTAAAATCTGTCAAACCAAAATTCTAAGCATCCGGATCACAACACAACCAGGTGAACAACATATCCTGCAAGTTTGATTTGAATCTGACTTATAGTCATGATGGAGTAGTAGATTAACAAACCAGGTTAAGAAAAGAGCTTTTTTGGCTCCATGAACCTCTAAAATCTGTTAAACTAAAATTCTTAGCATCAGATGCACAACACACTAGATGAACAACATATTCTGAAAGTTTAGTTGGAATTGGACGAGCAATTTTGAAAGAGTTACAAAAACCGACAAACGACGCAGGACGACTGATAGTAATTTCTATATGTCGACTCTGCTTATAGCAGGCGACATAATGAAAATTACAAACATTGAAGGGGACTACCAAAACGCTATCACTTAAAATTTGGTTATAATTTTTCAAGTACTTCCATAGTTAGAGAAGAAGATTTACTAATAGAAAAAAGAAGGGAAATGCCTTTTCCATAGAGTCATATGTTAAACTATGTTCATGTGGGCAGCCATCTAGCATAAAGTACTAACATAAAAAGCACAAACTTCGAATGTTAAAACCATAGAATTATTATTATGTTCAAACCTGGTCAAAATTGTTCAAGTTGTACCAGAGAAGATCTTTAATTGCATTCCACTAGGGTTCAATGACAAACAATGTTTCAGCATATTTTCTGAAAAGGTTGATGGACAGAAAGTCACAGGACAAAAAAGTCACAATCAATATTTTTTTTTATCATGGTGGACAAAAAAAAATCACACCAATATTTTTACCTACCCTGGTAGACAAAACGTCACTGCTTCATTGGTATGTAAATGTAGGGCAAAAACGGTAAAATTTAATAACTTAGTAATGAAATAGATCTGATCTGAACATTCTTTTGGGACGAAAACAATTTTTTGAATTTTTATTACTCAGCTTTACAGGCCACATTTTGTTAGTGAACAGAATTTATTTTTAAACTTAAAATTTATGAAACCTGTTGGGGTACTTTTAAGGCAAGATTTTTTTATTTCATAACAACTTGAATTAAAGAATCACAGCTTTTCCCTTTAAAAATTTTCTAGAAGCCAATTTATTAAACGCGGTAATTTAATTATTATCTAAACAAATATGTGTTGATATGCGTTATAATTATTAATGTGTCAAATAACATCTCTTATTTGAGTCTAAACTATAGATCATTTAAGAATAATTTGAATTTGAAAAGTATTTGAATATTTTAGAAAATGAGGATATGTTTCCACTATGTAAATTCAGAAGTTCAAATCATAAAAGGGCGTTGGAACAATACTGAGAGGGAAAATAAAGCGTGTCTAAAATGCAATGATTGATGTATTGGAGGTAAGTTTCACTATATTATGGAATGGCAATTTTTTGTGTGAAAACAGAAAACGACTTATAAATGAAAACTTTCCAAGTTGACCAAATGTATTAAATTTCAGTTAGGTTATGTGCAATACCGATAAAATAAATTTGGAAAAACTGTGCAGATTTATTAGGATTATTAACATAGCAGTTGGTCTCTAGGTATCATACAACCATTGATTTTTCCCTATTCGTCTTTGTTAAATTGGTCATTTTCTGAAAAACATACCACAGCACATGTACTGTCATGTCAAATAAAGCGAAACTTCTTAACTAATTAATTGATATATAATGAGCCTCCACAAATATTTTGAGGACAACGTTCACTTAATATAAGAAAATGCACTCCACCGGAAGTATACCACTATCAACTTTCACTTTCACTGCCAACTCACGAAAAGGTCATATCATTGTTTTTACCAAAACAAATTTATTACAACTGATAGGAATAAAATAAAGATTTTTTTTGGGGTACATCAGATCTTCAGTTTTCAAATAGTATGCAGGTTAATTACATTGGATACAGAACTATTTCAATCATCCTATAGAAATATCCATACTCCATTAATAAGGTTCTATTTTAACATGGAACCCGGGCGGAAGAATTCAATTTCGGTGGTGTTATACATCTAGGCTTTTATGTGGACATAGACCACAAATTCTACATCCGGTTTCAGGGTAGTCTAATGTAGTTCCTAATTAAACAGGAGTATTTTTGAAAAAATAATAATGTGGAGTTTGTTTGGTAATGGAGTTTTACTTTGTGGTAAAATTAAAGTTTACAAAAATATTTTTTTTGCGGAAGAATCTTATCTAATTTGGCAGCAGCATGCCTCTGCAAAGGGGTGTAATTAGCCATGAATTTACATATAAGCTCCAAATCTTGACCCCTCTTTGATTGAATTTCAAATGCCAGAGTAAAATGCCGGTCAACATATGTCATGCTTTTCAGGTTTTACCTGAACCGGATATTATTAACTGTGTATACGGAAAATTTAGGCCTAAAATATGCGTGCAAAAAATATTGGGAAAAGTTGTAACAAAGACATATAGTGAAATTAATTGTGGTCTATGTCCTGATCTAGGGGGGCCACTAGTTTGCTTGAAATCTACGCTGAGATAAAAACATGCATAGTTTGGTCATCAGATTTTGTCCAGACACAAAGTGAATAATATTATTTTGTTTTGACCTACAATTTCCATATTTGGCAGATTTAATTTGCATATTTGACCAAATATGGCAAAATTGAGAAATTGTACATAAAACAAGTGTTGAACCATGAAATTTGCATCTGTATCAGCTCAGAAGATGATTTTTAGTTTCCATACACCGTATTCCAGCCTCAGTATCAATTCAACTTTATTTGTTTGATAGAACGTAGAGATCTGGTACTGCTGGGGGGTCCCTCTGTGTCCGGTGAATGAACCGATTTTTCATCACTGCTGTGTTTAGTAACCAGGGAATAATGTTCCAGAGCTAATATCTTCCATTTTAACGCTGTAATAGAGTGTTTTATGTCATTTTTGGTCACCTTATGCCTTTGTTATGTGGAATATTGCCCTTTTTAAACTATATTTTCTTCCTATTTCTTAACCTTCCTGTGTTGCATTTCCAATTTTTTATGAATTTTTACAAGAAAGGGGTCTCATTTTATAAGGAATGTATTAATTACATCAAATCATTAAAATTAGAAACAACAGCCGGAAGATTTTATTCATATTATTAATTTGTTTACCATTTACCAATTCTTGAGAAATTCATAAATAGACAACCCCTGTGTGGTTATTTCATAAGGCATTTCTAGATTTCAATTAAGGTTTGATCGAAAGTTATTGAAAGTGAGAGTTTACATGTTCCTCTAATTTTTAACATGAAATTTGACAATCTTAGACTTCTGATTTTCTTACATTTTGCCCTTTTATGGCTTTTTTGCAATGGAAAAGTGTATGTTTATTTAAAAAAATCATTAAAAATATTTTTTACAAGAATTTGTTTTAATAATGGTAAAAACTTGTAATTTGAATGTAAAAAATGCAATTTCAATAGAAAAAGTACAAAGAAGATATTTCAAAAAGAAATATTTGGAATTAATTTCTGATATTTGAAATAAATCATGGTCTTAAAAGTGAACCTTGTAGTTGAAGAACCCTATACCTATGTTTAGTGCCCGTTCTCACTTCTTTATAATGTGAATGTGCTCAAACACTGCTATTATGTTATTAACACATATACTAGTAAATTGTAAAAATTTTATTGAAATCTATTGAAATTTGTCCCTTTGATTGATCTAGAGGGGCCACTAGTTTGCTTGAAATCTACGCTGAGATAAA